>JAJPUD010007513.1:0-10250 GCA_023553655.1 Myrmecobius fasciatus | reverse complement strand
AAAAAAAAGGAAGTTAAAAAAAAATATCCATTCAGAAATTTGGCAGCACATTTTCTATATGACCAGTGATTATAATTCAGTTGAGAATAATTGTATTAGTTTGACAAATTAAATCTTCATAAAATTGGGAAAGGCAGCAGGATTTGCTATTGGATGCCATCGTCTATGTTGTTACCATTTTCTATGCTCCCTTCTGCTGAGGTACTATTTCTACTTTTATTCTACTCATGGAATAGCATAGCTTGTTTGCCTTGTTTGCGTGTTCTTTCCAAACTCTTTGGACAGTGGCACTAAAATTTGGCCCATTCTCCACCCTTGCATGCGTGGTATGCTTAAGCAGAAAGTTTACTATATTCTCAAAGGTGTGGCTGTGCTTTGGTGGCTTTTGTGTGTTTTGGCAAAAAATGCTTGTCTTCTGAGATTCTCTGAGCATAATCCAGCAATATAAAATAAATGCAAAGAAAATGAAATTATCTCACTTTTTGATGATGCATGGAAGGAAGACATTAACGTTGACTTGAAAGGAAATAGTCCTTTGGGAGATATTCCTTATTTTCTTTGACAGTGTTTTTTCTTTAAAAAGGTTAGATCAGTGGATGCTGGCCTGTTCTCCCAAATTTTATAATGGCTGTGTTAGCATCCCATTAAGTAAAAATAGATCTCATAATACAACTATACTTTTTCTTGTAATGCCGTTTTCAGAAAATAGTCATCTCAGCATCAACACAGTTGTGCAAGTTAGTGGTATCTTTTCCAGGCAGCTTTTCCAATGATAACCTGCTAAGATTCTGACATTTAAAGGAAGTAGAATGTGAATCTTCCAGTGGCTTTGCTCTGCATCTTTGGCTCCCTGAAAAATCTTTTAGTGTGATCTGAGTTAACTCTCCTGGCAACAAGAGGGTACGATTTGTTAGAGTAGATTAAAGCTAAATCATATTATGAGAGTACTCCAGTGGAATTGACAAGGAAAACACCATTCAGTCATTAAATACATCAAGCCAGTATAAGGGATGGTTGTGGGACAAGTTGAAGAGCTATAAACTACAAAGTCTTCACTGTTTTCACAAATGTCATACTGATATGCTCTTGAAGACTATAACAGATATGGTGAATACCTTAGTAAACTTTAAGATGAGAATTATGAGATTGTTATAAGCCATTGATGGTACTGAAAGCAGTACTAACTCCCTATATTATATAAGATCTTAATGGGACCCGATGGAAACTTTAGGGGAAAAGAAGGAAGATTTGACATTGGGAGACTAATAAAAAGGCTTTCTAGGTTTTAAATAAGCAACTTTGTGAACCTTAGCGCTGAAAAAATTAAAGACATTGATGTCATTAATATCCAGAGAATGATGGATTCCTGGTCATAGTTTACTGATGTCAATGAATATCAATCACTCAAATTGTTCATTGAATTAATTGAAATTCTGCACTTATATAATACTCCCCTATCCTTTATTTTTCATCTTTCTATACCCAGGGCCTTAATAAATATTTTAAATGAATTTGTTGATTAATCTAATCTGTCAGAGTTTAAAAGGGAAAATACATGAACTAATTACACAAATTATGGTATAGTCAGAGGTAAGAAGTCAAACCCTGGTCTAAGAAGTAGAGTTGAAAGAAAAGGCAAACTTTAAGGGCATTACATAGGTGGGACCAACCCTGTTCTTTGTTCTAAAGAGTTGGGCACATGGGAATGAAAATCAATGGTTTCAAAGCTGAGAATGAAAGAAGGTAGTTGAGGCTTCCTATTGGTCCTCAAGCAAAGGCTTTTCCACCATTTTTAAAAGGAACAGATGCAAACCTAACCATGGGCTCTTAAGATAGCACTTGTTCTTCCTTGAGGATGGGAGAGTTCAGAATCTGGGCTAAAATGAAAGCTGTGGGCAATGGAAATAAATGTTATCTGAGGAGAATCCAGCCTCAGCCTCTTATGGAGATTAGGATTAGAATGGCCACAGGCTCAGTCAGCAGAGACTACAAGAGGAGCAGAAAGCATTACCACCCAGTGGCCTCTGCATGGGCAGAGTCTGCACAGTTTCATCCAGCACAGACTATGACAGCACAGGTCTTAGTGGGACATTGTGTCAATATCACTAGAAGCCATCAGTGGCTCCGCTGCCTTTGTGACCTGAATTTCCTTTAGAAGTGAGCCTTGGTTATCTATGGTCCTTGAATGTGTCCTTTGGTGTTTATACCTTAGTCATGTGGTATTTGCCTCTATACAGACATGCCCCATTATATATTCCTTAGTACATGTCTACTGAGCAGATTTGCTTACTATGCATGTGTCTTTCTATGTCTGTTCCCTTTCTGTGTGTTCACTCTACATTGGTGCTGTATGTATTTACTGTATGTATTTATAGGAAAGCTTACCATGTGGTTGTGGTGGGAATAGTTTTTTTTTTATTTTTAAAATTTTTTTATTAATACTTTTTATTTGCAAAACATATGTATGGGTAATTCTTCAACATTAACCCTTACAAAGCTTTCTGTTACAAATTTTTCCCCCTACTCCCCACCCCTCCCCTAAATGGCAGGATATCCACTACATGTTAATTATGTTAAAATACTTAAGAAATCGAATATATGTATACTTATTTCCACACATCATTTTTGTGCAGGAGAAATCGTATCTACAAGAAAGAATAATCAGATAAAGGAAATACAATACAAGCAAACATCAATAGAGAGCATGAAAATGATATGTTGTGGTCCACATTTCATATCCCTCTCTCTGGGTGTATATGGCTTTCTTCAGTGAACAATTGGAAGTGGTTTGAAACATTTAATTGTTGAAGAGAGCCATGTCCATCAGAATTGATCATCATATGCATTGTTGGTGGAGCTGTGAACGGATCCAGCCATTCTGGAGAACAATTTGGAGCTATGCTCAAAAAGTGATCAAACTGTGCATACCCTTTGAGCCAGCAGCATTTCTATTGGGCTTATATCCCAAAGAAATCATAAAGAAAGGAAAAGGCCCCACATGTGCAAGAATGTTTGTGGCAGCCCTTTTTGTAGTGGCTAGAAACTGGAAATTGAATAGATGCCCTTCAATTGGAGAATGGCTGAATAAATTATGGTATATGAACATTATGGAATATTATTGTTCTGTAAGAAATGACCAGCAAGATGATTTCAGAGAGGCCTGGAGAGACTTACATGAACTGATGCTGAGTGAAATGAGCAGAACCAGGAGATCATTATACACGGCAACAACAGTACTATATGACAATTAATTCTGATGGACATGGCTCTCTTCAACAATGATATGTTTCAAACCACCTGCAATTGTTCACTGAAGAAAGCCATATACACCCAGAGAGAGGGATGCGAAATGTGGACCACAACATAACATTCTCATACTCCTTGATTGATGTTTGCTTACATTGTGTTTCCTTTATCTGATATATCGTTTGTGTAGATAAGATTTTTCTTGCACAACAATGATAAGTTTGGAAATATGTATACATATATTCGATTTGCCAATATTTTAACATAATTAACATGTAGTGGATATCCTGCCATCTAGGGAAGGGGTGGGGAAGTTGGGGGGAAAAATTTGTAATGGAAAGCTATGTAAGGGTTATTGTTGAAGAATTACCCACACATATGTTATGCAAATAAAATAAAATTTAAAAAAATAACAATTTGAGCTTAAAAAAAAAGAATTGATCATCATATAGTCTTCTTGTTGTTGTGTATAATGATCTGGTTCTGCTCACTTCACTCAGCATCAGTTCATGCAAGTCTCTCCAGGCCTCTCTGAAATCATCCTGCTGGTCGTTTCTCACAGAACAATAATATTCCATAACATTCATATATGTGGTAGGAATAGTTAATACATTTCACTAGGCTATTTCATTATATGTCTTTGTTTCAAATGAACTAGGATCTTACAGGGTAATTATCAGTGGGAACTCATGAAACACATCTGAGGGGTATGGATACTCACTGGAGAAGCCATCCGTTGTGGGTGGTGTGTTGGAGGATGGAAATTCTCATCCACTATAAAATGATCTAGTAATCCAGTCCAATAGAATGTAAGTTTCTTGAGGGAAAGGATTATTTCATTTTGGTCTTTATGTCCCTAGAACCTAACATAATTCCTGTCACATTACAGAAATGCTTAACAAATGTTTGTTGAATTCCAGATTGCTTTTGGATAATTGTCCTGTGGGAGCTGATCAGTGCTGGGTTTTTCTTTGTGATTCTCTCCTATTCTATTCAACCCAGTTCAATTCCACAACTTCCATCGTGAAAGGGTACAAATATAAACAAACAGTGAAACAATCTTTACACTCTGGGAGCTTACTGTAAGGATCAAAGATAGGGTTCTCAGTGACTTTATGAAATACTTGTATACATACAGACATGCCTTCCAGTATGGGTGAATGCCTCATTCAGATACACTGAGAATGGGGCTGGAATGCCAGGGACTAGGCTAATCACTCGACACAGAGCTTCTTCAACTTATTTCCACTGAAGATCCCTTTTCCCCTGAGAATTTTTTATGTGATTCCAGATATATAGATATATGAAATAGGTATAAAAAGCAAATATTTACTTAAAATAAATCGTAATTTCTTGAGTCCCACATTCAGTTATGAGATATCATATGGGGTCACAACCCACATGTTAAGGAGCTGGGCTCTAATATATATATATATATATATATATATATATATATATATATATATATATATATGCCTCTTTTCAAAGTTAATTCTTATTGAGGAAGGGAAAATAAATGCCAACACTTAGATTCTTCAAGAACTGGAGATTTCCTCAGTATGGGTACTTCTTATGTACAGATCACGACCTTTCCTCAACTCAGGGTTGCTTTGGCCTGAGAAATTTATCCTCTTGCAGCCAACTTGAACTTGAGAATTCTCTGGGAATTTGAAGCTTTTACTGAGTCTACAGTGGTATACAGCCTATCACTGATTCCACACTCCCAAGTACCTGTTAAATTGATGATTTAACCAGAGGGGATTCTGGTTTCTGGTTTCTACCAGCCTTAGAGTTGAGAGAACTATAATAACTCAAAATTATTTATTAAACTTTTGAGCTGAGCCTTTCTCATATACGTGTGAGAAAAGTAGAAGTGAAGGTAAAATTTTTACCCAGATGTCCTGACACAATTTATACAGTTAAAATTATGGTATATTAAAACCGATTCACCAAAACATACTGCTTTAAGTTATAGATCACACTATCCCTTTTTAAAAGAAAAGAAATGCTAAATATCCTGCACTTTTAAGACTAGAAAAAAAATTAGGAAAGAGCTAGAATAGTTTTTTTGGTTTCTTTTTTTTTTGGTAAGAAGGAAGAGAACAAAATTTAGTGGCATTCCACATAGATAAGTACTTAAATATTGTGGAATTATCATTTTTTTTTCTTTTCAACATCCCTTATCTCTCTCCATTCTTAGACTTCACCCCCTTATCTAGCAAACACAGATACAAGTGTAAAAAAAGCAAGAACCTTTTTTTCCCTTTGATTTCTCCTCCTGCTGTATTCTAGCACATAATTTCTCTTAAATGTTTCAAGGCTAGGTGAGGTGTTTATGCCAGTGGGCAAGTTTGTTTTATGTTCTAAATCTGATTAGAAGAGGTATTTAAACATACCAGTCACAGAAATTTGTTTTATTGTTTTTGTAGGAGTCATCTCCAAATGTACACCTTCCTCACATTCCCTAGTCAGGTAATCTTCTTAGAGCACATCTATCACATTTGATAACACATGCATTATTCCCTACCTATAGTCCCCAACTTGGACAACAAACAAAGGAGACAGTTATGTATCCTCACTCCTCCTGAGCTAATGCTGATAGCTGATTTCATCTTGTTATTCTTTGTTTATACTATATTAGAGACTGTGTATGTTCTTTCCTTAATTCTGCTTATTTGCCTCTATATTGATTCCCACAAAGCTTCTCATGTTTCTCTGGATCTTCCTCATCTTTGTCATTTTTTATGGCAAAGTCATATTCCATGATATTCATATAGCAGTTAATTTAGCCATTCCAAGATGATTGGTACCTGGTTTGTTTTCATTTTTGCTGTTCAGAGTCAGTCGATAGTTCTGAAACTTTTCTGTTTGTCCTTGGCTTCCTTATGTCTAGCAGTGTGATTTCAGGGTCAAAAAATTATGGATGTTTCAGCAATTTGGAGATCAAAAAATGTTTCCCATGAGCACATTACAAAACAATTCAAATGGGAGGGATATCATATCATTTCAGACAATGGCTTTGGAAAAGTAAAAGCCTGAAGTAGGAAGGATGGCCAGATAAATAGTTCAGAAGTCATGCAGTCAAATGTTTTCACTTTATAGCTGAAGAAATATTGTCAGAGAGCACTTAAGTGACTTCCATAGCATCACACAACTAGTAACTATTGTAGGTGGGATTCAGTACCAAATTCTCTGATTCTTTCATCCAGTGTGTTTCTCAGCTAACAGGGTGTGCTGACCTTTGACTCAATTTACCTAGCCAGGCACAGTTTTATTTTAAGAATACTATTGCATTTGCATATGTTAAGTTATGGAATGTGGTTCATATTTTGTGAAATTTGGAGTTTGCAAAATATAATATTTAAGGGATAGAACTGAGGTGCCAAATTCTATAAAGTTTTAAATTATTAATTAAAATAAAAAAAACACTTAAGCTATCTGAAAAAGTAAAGAATATATTTTCCTTGCCTAAGATATCTTGCTCAAATTCTTCGAGGACCCATTACTTCAATGGAGATTCCTGATTATAACTCTTCTGAAAGCTCAGTAAACTTCAAGACTTGTCTTTACTAACCCTCTCTTCATCAGCATTTGTAGCACCTGGTAGCTAGCTTTTCTGAATGTAGTGAGGCTGACCTTCAGTCCAAACTCTGTATGAGGCTGTCACCAAGCTCATATTCAAAGTCTTCCCACTCAGGGAGGAACTACTTGAACTTAAGTACTCATGGTCTAAGTATCATGAACTCTTAAGTCCTTACAATGCCATAATATAGCCTTGGAGAAGGAATTGCCTGTCCAATATAATCTATTTCCCTTAATTATTATGATAATATTTTAGATTATAGATAAAGTTGTTATACAAATATAGATGAAATCTATTTTCAGTGAGAGGCAGCATAGTATATTGAATAGAGGGTCAGCCTTGGAGTGAGTAAGAATGATGGTTAAGTCTTGCTGATTTATACTGTACTTTTGACCATATCTTTCATTGTATCAGTAAACTAAATATGTACCTTGGACTAGACACCCCAATTGTCAGTGGAGAAAGTATAGTCGGAGTTGCCAGTGCCAGTAAAACTTCAGGTTTAGATAAAAATAAAGAATGTGTGTATATGTATACACACACAACTCTGTTTTCATATTCAAAATAACTTCAATTAGGTGGTTAAAAATTCAGGTCGTCTTTGAAAGAATGTTTATATGCTTCTTTTGAACCCTACATGAAAAAGCAATAATAACACAAAAAGGCCTGGCTCACTTTGATTTCTGACCTTTACTAAAGATGAGCTGTGCTTTTCTGGTAGTTTACATCTCCTAATTTTAATTTGTTGCCCACGTCCTTCACATCTTTGCCTCAGTGATGGCCTCATTAATGATACTGAACGGGGTAGCCAGGTAGCATTTTGATATGTTTTCATTTTGACATTTTGATTTGTAAAACATCTTGTTGTCTAAATGAAGTGGATGGACAAAGAAAGAGGATGAGACTTGAAGTGTATGAATTTGAAAAGTTGAGTCATTTGCTGCCCTTATCATCTGGAACATGACTTAGGACTACCCCGGGAGGTCCATTTGAAAAGTCTTATCTTCTCTTTAACAGCTATGGTCTTAATATCAGGGAGAGAGAAGGTTAAAGGGCACAGCAAGTTGGTACAGCAGGGAATTGTTAACTACATACAATTGAAAAAGGTTCCAAAAAAATAGAAAGGAGATTTTGTCCCAGGTCAAGCTCTAGAAATCAGGGGAACCAGAGACTTAAATGATTGTAAGGGTTTTTTTTTCCTTTTTTTACTGGGAGGTAGAGAAATTTTTTTCCTTTTCTTTTTTTCCTTTTCTTTGTAAACATTTTTAAAGTCTGGAAGAAATGTTCACTTCTAACAATCACATAGAAAAATTTTATGTTGCATGGAAACCTATAATTGCAGAGACAAAAAAGTACAGCTTTGACAAAACAGCCTAAATCTTCCTTAAATTAAGACAAGCACTTGACTGAATTATTATTTTCTTCTCTACTACTGAGGCACTGCTCTTATGTTGTAATTGTAGTAGGGAGATCATTCTAGATTCCTGAGGAGGTTGGCAGGTCTCCACCCTTTAAGCTAACAAGATTTTACTTATGAGCCTGGTAACAGAATAGAGCTATGCAAAGACAATGGGTCCCCCATCATTGGATATCTTGAGATAGAGACTGGATGCCCACTTGACTCGAAGAGGACTTAGGAACTAATTTGGGGGGGGGGACTAGATGGTTTCTGGGGGCCTTTCTTATGCTGAGATTCTGGGAGTCTGTGCATCTGTGAATCTAGGACCAGTTTAAACATGTCCCCTGAGCTCTATCCCCAGATATTTAGCAACTAGGTGAGGTTTTGTTTTGGCCAAATCTACTAATGAGGACTAAAGTATGGAGTAAATGCCCTAACTGCTAGGCTCTTGGATTGTTGCAGTATCAAGGAGAAATCTCTTACTAATTGTATTGTAATTTCTATCCAGAAATGCAATTTGAGGATTAAATTGCCTTGAAATGTCTCTCCTTTTCTGGTATAAATTCAACCTTCTATAATCAAATCCTCATGGACCTTTTTTCATTGTGATGTTCCCCTTTTGAGAAGAAAAAATTCTAATATACCACCCATCCTTGGCATATTCCCTTTAGTTTAAAATTTTTATTTCATGGCTTTTTTGTTAATATTTTTTAATAATTACCACTCATTTGGAATATTTTACAGAGTAGGTAAAACGGAACACCTCCCCATAATAAACCTCATGTTTCAAGGTTATGTGTCTTAGCAACGATATCCCACTAGATATAGGAGAGTACAGAGGGGAAAATAACTTTCTTTTCTCATTAAAATAATGAAATTGGGACATAGAAGCTAGAATGGTCTTACATCTGTGACTTAGGGACTAAACCAAATATGTCAATTTGGATAGAAAAGAAGTAAGTCTTAAGTTCAGCATCATGTTCCAGATGAATTGTCAGCACAAAATTGATGTAAGGGTAATTAATGTTTAAGGTATGAAATCACTTGAGTAACACAGTGTGCTTGTAGACAATTCTTGTGTTGTCAACATTTGTGCAAGGGCTAGGCTTTCCATATGGGCTGCTCCATGTAATTAAATCAGCATTCCTTCTGCTTATCCACTAAATAAGATGATTAATGGCTGAGACCTTGATTGTTTTGGATGCTTCTCTCTTGTGCCTTTGACAAACCCATTTTATGGAATCCTGGGCTGCTGCTATTAGACTTTTAAAAGTTTCCTGCTGACTTGGCCTTGTTTTTGTCTCACCTTGTCTTCAAAGCATTTTCAATATCTTTCACTTGCTGCAAAAATAATCTATTTTCAAAAATGCGGCCAAATCATGCTCCTTTTTTAATGATTTGATTTGATTTGATCTCTGATGCAGATTTTAATTTAAGGCTCTCTATAACCTTGTAGTCAATAGAAGCCACAAATGGAGGCCACCAAACAAGTTGGCTAGCATTCCTTAAACCCTAGCTATGTGCTAGGGACTGTTCTACATGTTGTGGATCTGACAAAGGGCAACCGCCTTCCCCAGGTTGCCTCCACTGTGATTGATTAGTTTAGCCAATGAAGAAAAGAGCACAAACTCAACATTTTATCTGTGCCAAGGTAAAAATGTCACCAAAACCAGGACAGTTCTGTCCATCTACCTCTTCTTCCTTTTCCAACCAATCTGGAAAATGGAATCAAAGATGCTTATTTCTATCACATAAACTGAAAATCTGCCTGACTTGCTGGGCTGCCTTCAATTCAAGTAAAGAATCACTTAGAACGAGTATTTTCTATGTGGCAGACAGGATGCTGAGTGTTGGGGATAAAAAAGATAACAATTCCTTCCCTCCCTTCCCTCCTTCCCTTCCCTCCTTCCCTTCCCTCCTTCCCTTCCCTCCTTCCCTCCCTCCTTCCCTCCCTCCTTCCCTCCCTCCTTACCTCCCTCCTTCCCTCCCTCCTTCCCTCCCTCCTTCCCTCCCTCCTTCCCT
>JAJPUD010007512.1:63121-106145 GCA_023553655.1 Myrmecobius fasciatus | reverse complement strand
TTATTCAGCCACTCTCCAATTGATGGGCATCCATTCAGTTACCAGTTACTAGCCACTACAAAAAGGGCTGCTACAAACATTCTTGCACATGTGAGACCGTTTCCTTCCTTTAAGATCTCTTTGGGATATAAGCCCAATAGAAACACTGCTGGGTCAAAAGGTATACACATTTTGATAACATTTTGACCATAGTTCCAAATTGCTGTCCAGAATGGTTGGATCCATTCACAGTTCCGCCAACAATTTATTAGTGTCCCAGTTTTCCAAAATCCCCTCCAACATTCGTCATTATCATTTCCTGTCATTTTAGCCAATCTGACAGGTGTGTAGCGGTATCTCAGAGTTGTCATAATTTGCATTTCTCTAATCAATAGTGATTTGGAGCACCTTTTCATATTATTACAAATAGTTTCAATTTCTCATCTGAAAATTGTCTGTTAATGTTCATTGACCATTTATCAATTGGAGAATCACTTGAAATCTTCTAAATTTAAATCACTTTTCTATATATTTTACAAGTGAGGACTTTATCAGAACCTTTGAATGTAAAAATGTTTTCCCAGTTTATTGCTTCCCTCCTAATCTTCTCTGCTTTAGTTTTGTTTGTACAAAAATTTTTAACTTAATATAATCAAAATTATCTTTTTGTGATTAATAATGCTCTCTAGTTCTTCATTGTTCAAAATTCCTTCCTCTTTCAGAGATCTGAGAGGTAAACTATCCTATGTTCTTTTAGTTTGCTTATAAAATTGTTTTTTATGTCTAGATCATGAACCCATTTCAACTTTATCTTGGTATATGGTATTAGGTGTGGGTCAATGCCTACTTTCTGCCATAGTAATTTCCAATTTTTCTAGCTGTTTTTGACAAATAGTGAATTATTTTCCCAAAAGCTGGGGTCTTTGGGTTTGTCAAACACTAGATTGCTATAGTCATTGACTATATTGTCCTATGAAGCTAACCTATGCCACTGATCAACTCGTATATTTCTTAGCCAGTACCAAATGATTTTGATGACTGCTGGTTTATAATATAGTTTTATATATGGTACAGCTAGGCATTCTTCATTTGCTCTTTTTTTTTTCATCAATTACTTGGAACAACTTTTGTTCTTCCAGAGGAATTTTGTTCTTATTTTTTTCTAGCTCAGTAAAAATTTCTTGGGAATTTGATTGGTATAGCACTAAATACATAGATTAGTTTAGGTAGTATTGCCATTTTTATTATATTTGCTCAGCCTATCCAAGAGCACTTGATATTTTTCCAGTTGTTTAGATCTGACTTTATTTGTGTAGAAAGTCTTTTGTAGTTTTGTTCATATATTTCCTGACTTTGCCTTGGCATATAGATTCCCAAATATCTTATATTATCAGCAGTTATTTTGAATGGAATTTCTCTTTGTATCTCTTGCTGTTGAATTTTATCGGTGATGTATAAAAATGCTCATGATTAATTTGGATTTATTTTGTATCCTGCAATTATGTTAAAGTTGTGGATTATTTCTAATAGTTTTTTTTAGTTGATTCTCTATGTATACCATCATATCATCTTCAAAGAGTGATGATTTGCTTCCTCACTACCTACTCTAATTCTTTTAATCTCTTTTTCTTCTCATTGCCAAAGCTAGAATTTCTAATACAATACTGAATAGTAATGGTGATAGTGGACATCCTTGTTTCATCCCTGATCTTATTGGGAATGGTTTCAGTTTGTCCCTGTTACATATGATTCTAGCTGATGGTTTTACATAGATGCTACTGACTATTTGAAGGAAAAGTCCATTTATTCCTATATTCTTTAGTGTTTTTAAGAGGAATGTGTGTTGGATTATATCAAATGCTTTTTCTGGTTTTATTGAGATAATCATATGTATTTTTGTTAATTTGGTTATTGATATAGTCAATCATGCTAATAGTTTTCCTAATAATGAACTATCCCTGCATTCCTGGTATAAATCTTACTTGGTCATGCTGTATTATTCTGGGGATGATTTTCTGTAATCTCTTTGCTAATATTTTATTTAAGATTTTTGCATCAATATTCATTAGGGAAATTGCTCTATAATTTTCTTTCTCTGTTTTAGTCCTATCTGGTTTAGGTATCAGTACCATGTCTGTGTCATAAAAGGAATTTGGTAGGATTCCTTCATTCCCTATCTTTTCAAATAGTTTATATATGATTGGAGTTAATGTTTCTTTAAATGTTTGGTTGAATCACATGTAAATCCATCTGGTTCTGGGGATTTTTCTTAGGTAGTTGATTAATAGTTTGTTCTATTTCTTTTTCTAAAATGGGACCATTTAAATAATTTATTTCCTCTTCTGGTAATCTGGGCAATCTATATTTTTGTAACTATTTCTCCATTTCATTTAGGTTATCAAATTTATTGGCATAAAGTTGGGCAAAGTAACCCCTAATCATTGGTCTATCTTCATTGGTGGAAAGTTCTCTCTTTCCATTTTTGAGACTAGCAATCTGATTTCCCTCTTTCCTTTTTCTAACCAAATTAAAGTTTTATCTATTTTGTTGTTTTTTCATAAAAGCAATTTTTACTTTTATTTATTAATTCAACTATTTTTTTTTACTTTTAATTTTATTAATCTCTCCTTTTATTTTTAGAATTTCAAGTTTGGTATTTGGGAGTTTTTAATTTGTTCTTTTTCTAGCTTTTTTAGTTGTGAGCTCAATTTATTGATGTTTTCTTTTTTTATTTTATGTAAGTAAGCATCTAGAGATATAAAATTTCCCCTTATTACAACTTTAGCTGCATCCCACAAATTTCGGTATATTGTCTCATTATTGTCATCCTCTTGATAAAATTATTAATTGTGTCTGATTTGCTATTTCATAAAACCTGTTTATGGTGAGAGTTCTTTTTTGTTTTGTATTCATTCTTTAAGGCTTGATGTATGTTCAGTGCAAAGAAGTGACTGCTGCTTTAATTTGCCCTGGGGCAGTTCTGCTGATTGATTTCTAGTGCTGGTTAATGGTGGCTAGGTCAGGGCAGGAAGCCAAGGCCTGGAGTGAGCAGATTCCACACATCTAGGAACCTTCTATGAGCCTCTTAGGGTATTCTCCTGATTTCAAGCAGGGGGTTTGTCAGATTTGCCTTTTGTAAAAGACAAATTGTAAATTACTGAGGTGCAAAAGAACACCAGAAATAGGGACCCAAATTTTTGTGAAGGTGAATGTTGAAAATTATCTTTGCATGTGTTTGGAAAAAAAGTAAAATAGCATTAAAAAAGAAAAAAAGATTTCTTTTAAATTAGCGGAATAAATAATCTCTTTTATGAATGAGATTGTTTTAGATTTGCATTTATATCCCCAGTACCCAGTTCAGTGTATGGAGTTAAGAGAAATTACTTAATAAGTTTCAATTGAATTGATTTATATGGCTATCTATTAATATCACAGTGATACCAATGTAGTGCGAGAACTATACTAGACTTTGCCCTCATTTTTCTGGATGACAAACTACTTAGTATTGCTCTGGTATTTCTATAACTTAAAACTGAAGTTTCCCATCTTCCTCTGTTTTTGACTTCTATAGCAGAATTTGAATCCTTGGGATTTTAGCTACCCCATTTCTGAACTCTTTAAATGTGTTTTCCCAAAATGTAGGGTTCATTTTAATCAGCTCCCTGCTCTCTTTCCTTCTTGTTCATAAACTCAAAGAGGGAATGATCACTCTCTTCATAAACTTTAACATAGTTTTTATTTCTCCTATAAAAATCATATTCAGATTAGAATTCCCTATTGTTGAATCTTTTGAAAAATGAAGATATGATTAAGTCAAACCAAGAAATTACTAATTGTTTAACTTTTGTCAGAGTAAAGGCTGTAGGATACATACATATAATTAAAGAATTCCTTCACTACTATGCCACACATCTTTCTTAGGCATGAATAGATAAAGCCTTTTTTTTTTAAATGAGTATATCTTTCTTGATACATATACAAGTCATTTTTCTAAACATAGAAAATCTCAGTGAATTCTATGAGATTAAATTGACCACCTTAATTTGAGATAATTCTAATCATTCAGAAGTTACTTTGTTTATCTTTTGTTTGTTTTCCCCTTTACATCAGGACAATGTTTGACTCTGAATCTCCTATTTTTCCTGGTTTTGCCCTCTGGACACAGTAAAGAACAATCTAATCCTCACTCCTCCCCCATACAACAGTCTTTAAAATAATTAAAAATGACTTTTATTTCCCAGATTAAATATTAAATGTAATGAATTATGGTTTTTTAACAACCTTATTATTCTCCTCTGGATATCATCTAGATCAGGAATCTTGATTTTCATAAATTTTAGATAGATATAGATATATATGTAAATATATATGTATATATATATATCCATACACATATATTCACATATATTACAAATATGCATCAATAGAGTTAGTTTACATTATAATCCTAAATAGTGTATTTTAGGCAATTAAAAAACATTCTAAAATGACTTCAATTATCTGGGCTCCATGACCCAGAATAAGATTAAGAATCTCTACCCTAAGTGATCATTGTTCTTAAATTATAACAATTAGAAATTTGAAATAATATTAACACCTTTGACTTCTTTTGCTTGAATGGAACTCAATGCTCTTTGCAGATACATTTTCTTAATTATTCTCTAATTCCCATATTTACAAATTCCCATAAAATTAAATGATCAGCAAATCAACATCAATTTAAAATTTTATTTAAAACCCCTAACAATAGATGGGAAATAGAAATTTTGAACACAAACTTTTTTTCCTAAGTCATTGTACTACATTATTAGAGCAAATTTGTCAGATTTGGTCATTTACTCATCCTGTCCTTTGTAGTTAATTAATATTGTAGATAAAAGATGGTAGTTGAAAATTTCTTATGACTTTCCACTTAAATTCTCTACCCTCCCAGATATAACAAAAACTAAATGTTGTACTCTTTGGTAGTTGATGGAGTCCTCAATTTCAATCCATGAAGACAGATCAAACTCTGGCAGAGTACTAAATTTTTATCTAAATGTGAGAATGCTTCACAAACCCACATGCAAATAATCATGGTTTTCATATTTGTACTATCAAAAATTCATTTAGGAATTATGATGAAGATATTTGCCAATTTATACTGATATGTTATATTTGCATTATTTCCTGTGAGGAACCCAGAACACACATATATTTTTAAAAGGGAACAGATTACAATGCTTATTTTTAATTGGCTGAAATTGTATTATTTAATAAAAATAATCATAAAAATATTTCAAATTTTTCAAATCAATAAGTAAACTGAAGGAAAGTGAGAAGGGAGGATTATTATCCTCAAATTGGGAGATGCAATTCAAAGAAAGTTCAGATGCAGAACAGAATGGAAATCAAAAACAATAACAACAACAACTCAAATTCTTAAAGTCCTAGAGTTCAAATCTGGTCTCAGGCACTTATTAGCTGTATGATCCTGAGTAAGGAACTTAACGTCTCTTTTCTTCGGTTTCTTTAAATGGAAAAATGGAAACAATAGTAATGTCTGCTTTGAAGGGTCACTGTAAGGTTCAAATGCAATAAAGAGATAAGAGTTGTTGTGTGGATCAAATAAGAAGATGTTTATAATGAACGCTTAGCATAGTATTTGGAATATAGTAGGTGCTGTATAAGTACTTCGTACTAAACTGAGCTTTGATGGAAACTATCTATTTTTTCCATTTTTTATTAAAGTTTTTTATTTGCAAAACACATGCATAGGTAATTTTTCAGCATTGACCCTTGCAAAGCTTTCTGTTGCAAATTTTTCCCTCCTACCCCCCACTCCCTCCCCTAGATGGGAGGAAGTCTAATACATGCTAATTATGTTAAAATACTTGACAAATCAAATATGAGTATATATATATATATTTATCTTCCTGTATAGGGAAAAAAAACCTGAGAAGGAAAACAATGTAAGTAAACATCAATAGAGGGTGTGAAAATGCTATGTTGTAGTCCAGGCTCAGATCCCACAGGCCTCTCCCTGGGTGTATATGGCTTTTTTCATCACTGAACAACTGGAACTGGTTTGAAACATCTCATTATTGAAGAGAACCATGTCCATCAGAATTGTTCATCATATAATCTTGTTGCCATGTATAATGATCTCCTGGTTCTGCTCATTTCACTCAGCATCAGTTCATGCAAGTCTCTCCAGGCCTCTCTGAAATCATCCTGCTGGTCAGGAAAACTAAATATCTAAAAGACTGAGCTGAAGGAGTTCACTCCAATCATGGTAGGTAGCTTGTGCTAAGAGAACAGATCTGAGAGTGAAATATTATATGAGAGAAAAAGAAAGGAAGCTATTTTAGTTGAATAATTGTGGGGAAAGGAGTAATGCACAATAACACTAGAAAATCAAATTTCAGGTTGGTTGCAAAGCCCAATTCAAAATATTTACTTCTGGCTGATTTAACATTTGATATGTTAGAGGGAGTTTGTGGATCAATTGCCAATTACTGTAAAATGGAAATGATGAAAAATTATGGTCAGTTTGGACTCTAAAGTTCCCAAGTATGTCTATGATTTGGAATTAACCTCTGATGGCACAATGGAGATCACATTAGCACTTCAATCTCAGAGCTGCTGTGAGGATCAAATGAGATAATATTTGTAAATCACTTAGCATAGTTCTTGGAAGATTGAAGGCACTGATAAATATTTGTCTTCTTCCTTCAATATTGAAAAGAGTAGTGATACTAGATGTTAAATGCAAAATCCATTCTTGTGTGAACTACCTCAATGAATAATGCTATAACATACATGTTAGATTATCTAAATAAATAAGATTGTTACTCTGGCTACTCCAGCATGAATCCTCATGCATTATTGAAGTGTTACATTCTTTGAAAGTGACATTAAACTGTGTGTGTGAAGGTGGGGCTCTGTAGGAACGAGGGAACTGACTTGTTATTGTTCAGATTATACATACAAATAATTAGTATTTTTACTTGTTGTGGGAGAATTCAAACCATGAAAATTAAACATGGATAAAGTCTTCCCATAGGAATGCATCTTTAAAATTTAATTGTAGGGAAATTATTCATATCCATCCATGCCCATCCTCTGGGGAACATTTCTTATATTAGAAATATAAACAATCTCTATTGCTAGTTTATTCAACATTCAGAAAAGGAAAGTTGGTGCAAAGAACTAAGATAAATACTCAAGTGATATACATTTTGTGTGATAGCAAATTGTCAGAACAATCAATCATGCTTTCATAAATAACTATTTTGTACTCAGTGTTTCCATACTAATGTGTTGGGAACAAAGAAATTAAAAAAAAAACTTGAGTGATTTTTTTAAATGGGAATTAAAATTCAAAATAGTAGAATTCCTACTCAAGAAAGTTACTCTCTAATAATGCTGTTATTGTTCAGTCCTTCAGGCCTGACCAACTCTTAGTTACCCCATGGACTAAGGCACACCACACACTTCTATCCTTCACTCTCAATATTTTCAAGTTCATGTTCATTGTTTCCCTGGTACTATTTTTCCATCTTATCCTCTGCCCTCTCTTTTTCCTTTTGACTTCAATGTTTCCCAACATCAGGATCTTTTCTGTTGAATCCTGTTTTCTCATTATATGGCCAGAGTATTTAAGCTTTAGCTTCAGTATTTGACCTTGCAACGAACAGACTGAATTCATTAAATATTGAGGGATTTGAACTCTTTGCTGTCCGAGATACTCTTCAGTACCACAGTGTGAGTATACCCTATGTATCTTTCATTATGGGTCAGCTCTCATAGCCATGAATTTCTATAGGGAGAAAATATATAGTTTTGATTATATGAACCTTTGATAACAAGATGGTATCTCTGCTTTTTAGTATGCTGTCCAGATTTGTCATAGTTTTCCTTTTTGGAGAATGTGTCTTTTAATTTCATGGCTATGGTCACCATCTTTTTGATTGCAAGAATATAATGTCAGATGCTTGTTCAATTTCTTTCCCCTCTATTTGCCAATAAGTAATAGGATGAGTTTCCAAGATGTTATTTTGCATTATGTTAGCTTTTACATTCTTTTCCTTCACCCTCATCAAGAGGCTATTTAATTCTTCTTTACTTTGTGCTATTAGAGTGAATATCTGATATTGTTGATATTTCTCTCAGGAACCTTTATTCTGCTTTTCATTCATCCAACCTGGCATTTCACATGATATACTCTTCAAAGAAGTTATATAAATAAGGTGACAACATGTCTTATCATACTCCTTTTCTAATTTATAATGAAACAATGCATAAATAAGAAATTGTGGCCAGGAAAAGCAAGTTTCAGTTTGGAAACTAATTGAAATAATGAACATATTCATAAGGCAATCAGCGGTCATATCATTTTCAAATGAAATAAAAGTATTTCATTATTTTTCCCAGAGCAAGAGTTAGTAAGGCACATGGTATCAGAGTAATTGATTAGTCAATCCACAAAAATTTATTTACCAGTTACCATGTGCCTAGGCATTGTGCTAAGTGCTAGGGATACAAAAAAGTGTCATCAATTATTTCATTATAATAGCAGAATATTTATCTCAGATGGAGGTGAAACATGAGGGTAGGTAAACATAGTGATATACATGAAACATCATTAGCTCCTTAGGACATTTGGATTATAGGGTTAGAATTGGAATTATAGAATTCCAAGTTTGAATGGACTAGCTCCATATTTCCCTCTTCCACCCCTGGAAGAGGGTGCGTGTATGTATGTATGTATGTATGTGTATATATATATATATATATATATATATATATATATATTTTAACATATATTTACATTTATATATATATATATATATATATATATATATATATATATGATGGTGCATGTGTATGCATTTGTAGTTGTTGATGTGGGGGTGAGTGCATGTAGGAAGGATGATATCTCAATGTCTGAGTCATTTTTTCTTGAAATTAAATAAATTTGGAGAAGACAAAATAATCTGAGAAAAAAGTGCCATCCAATTGTAGATGCAGCCTATTCAATGAAAATTCAGAGGGAGCTGATATTATTTGGGATGGAGTCACAAGGGAGTATATTCTGATTCTAATCCTTAACCAATATAACAATGTGTGAAATATAAACAAAGATAACAGGATCGTTGATTGGGGCAGAGGGGAAAGAAATACGGGAATGGTGGGAAAAACACATGCTATACACACATACACACACACAACTGGAAAGTATTGAGTTTTATTTTAATGCCCCTAATATGTTAAGACTTTATATAACATGTAGCATATAATCCTTTGTAAATCAGTTCTTCAATAATTACTGGACCTTTGACATGATCAGTGTTAGTATAATTTCCATTAATGCAGGTCACATTCCATACCTCCATAGAGTATCTCCAGAAATTCCAGAAATTACTGAAGTTTTTTTTTTTTTTTTTTTTTATGCTTTTTTAACCATCATCTTTTGTCCAATCTTCTGCTTAATGAGTCTCTCAAAGTTTATCTGGGATAATCACCCCCTCAAAAAAAAGAAGTCCATTATGAGATCTAAACTTGCAGATTTTCCATCTTAATAGGACCTGTCAGTATTTTTACTCTGGTGACTGAATCTTTGAGAATATAGTAACATCTCATTACAATTAGGTATGATTTTGATGGAGGAATGACTATAGCAACTGAAGAAGGTATTTGCTTTATCTACATTTTCATCCTGGAACAGGATCCACATTTCAACTAGACTCCTACAGAAAATTAGATATCTCGTATTTGTTCATATAAAGTAAAAAATAGCTGTACAATTGTAGCATAAAGCATTGTGTTTTGAAAGGGTATCCCATTTTCTACCTATATTGTAGACAACCTTAATACGTTTTTAATAGTTGAAAATGAAAAGCATAAAAATAGTTACCTTTTATTAAAATACCTGCTTTTCTTTTTGTATCTGTTGGCATTACTACTGACAAAGATACTCTGCAGAAATTCATTCCCTGAAGTTGAGTTCTCAGATAGCTATCAAATATTTTGAAAGCTATGGATCCTCAGGAAGAATTCACCAGAAGAACATGGCCAGAGATTCTAATTACTAAACTAGTCTCACAGTCAGATACAAGAATATTTTATTATTCAAAATGCATCTACCATTTCTATGCTCCTTCCCGTTTGCAATGAATGCTTGTTATAAAGACTTTTGTAGTCAGATAAGGCATCAGCTCACCTGAAAATAACCAATTTACACCATCATATATACATGCTATGCTAGCATTTGGTCCTATAGGTTGTTCAGATGTAAGAGCTAGAGTTGAACAATGCCTATTTAAATTAAAAAACCTGAATTAATTACAAAAGAAAGTTTGCACTCCATGGTAGCATATTACAAAGCAATGATAATTAATTATGGAAAATAAATATGAAATATTGCCTATACAATCTCTTTTTCCTTGAAAATAGAAGTCAGAAAAAAAGAATAGTATTGATTTAGTGTCATCTTTCACTTCCTTCTTTGGCATAAATTTGCCATAAATCACTTTTCCAAGTGATGGGAAATGAGAGGACAGGGAAAGTTCAGAATAAATGGTCTTTAAAGTGATTTAACAATTCTATATCCCAATGTTCTTTTCTTTCCTGATTTTGCTGTCTTGCTTATTTTGAGAGGACTATCCTCTGAGGGCTTTGTAGCCATTCAAGTTTATATAATTCTAGGATTCTATTGTTCACATACATAGAGTTGGTTTACGTACAACTCACATATTAACCTTGAGTTCCTGAACCACTACTAAGAACTAGGAAGTTAATAACAAAAAAGGCTGAACTGTCAATCTAGATACCATTATCTCCATACAGTTTACTTATAGGTGTCTATTTATTTTTCTCTCTCATGAGCTTTGACATCTGTTTGCAGTTTAAATTTATTGCTTATAAGGTTTGTATGTTTGGAACTGGATTTGAGAAGTGAGGAGGTTCCTAGAGGACCTAATAAAATAAGAAATTATTTCTTACAACCTTAGAAGACAGAAAATTTTCTATAAATCAGATATGAAAAGCTCAATATTTACGCAGAAGCTTTTGGTTCAGCTGCACATTCTGTTCTGCAAATGGATCAAACACATTTTTAACTTGGAATTTTGTGTGCTTGAGCAAAATACTAGGGATCAGTCTTTAGAAACATGAACAAAGTGTTCCCTCATTTGGTAGGGAAGAGCTTCCTCAATTTTACTTCTTGAACAGGGTTGGAGTATAGCAAGAAAATGGAGGCACTTCTCCTTGCCCACCATTTACCTTCTTCTTATTTTAACTAACTTTCCCCAGCTATTTTATAAGCTCATTTTTTTTATTTTTTTAAAGGACTACAAATGGACTCACAGTCCTGAATGCAGCATCTTGCTACAATTAGGATCATAGATCTCAATAGCTCCTTGTGCAGATGTAGCTCACTAATTAATTTTGATCATGATGAACTATTTATAAAAGAAATTCTATTTTATGTTTTGTGTTGAAATGGGCACTATGGGTAAAATGGATGCTGCCCCTGAAACTGCTTGGGCACTTATGAGACTGTGAGAATGTTACCTCTGCTTGAACTCTGTCTGAAGAACTGTTCTTTACTCCCCAGTGCAGGTGATATCTCCTGTTCCAAGATGGTGGCCCACAAGGCCTCCAGATGTACTAGTTTATCTGTTATCTAAGCCAAAGACCTTGACTACTTAATGAATATAAAACGTAAAGAAAAGTTGCCTCCCTGTTACACTTCCCTGCTTGCCTGGGAAAGGAATTTTAGTGTGATAAATGTCTCTAAACATTCTTGTGATTTTCTCCCATAAATGTGTGTCCCTAAAACTCCTCAGGACTGACCCCTAGTCTTGCACTGGTGGGGTTCAGTCCCTGGCCAGCTAATAAATGTTCTTAAAATCCAGTTATTTTGGCTGTCCTGTATTTTCTCTCACCTGGGCATTTCAGTGTTTAAGAAGATAAGAAAATATGTTCCAGCATTAGAAAGATTCTTATCTCATATAATAGTTTTGATGAGGTGCAAAGTGTCATTGGAACACTGATTTTGAGTTGCCTTATCAGAAAATGATGAGGAGGGTGGGAATAAGGCATAGTGTCTTTTCATTTTTATCTTTCCAGAGAGAAATTGGAGAGGGTGGAAGGATCTTTGGAAGAACCAGAAATCAAACTGATAATCTCTCCATGAGATGGTCTTGTGATGAAGACAGTCATCTGTACCTAGAGAGAGAGGACTGTGTGGATTGAGTGGGCATCACCACATTGTATTTTCACTCTTTTTGTTGTTTTTGCTTGCATTTTTTATTTCCCATTTTTCCCTTTTGATCTAATTTTTCTTGTGCAGCACAATAATTGTGGAAATATGTATAGAAGAATTGCACATGTTTAACATGTAATAGATTACTTGCCATCTAGAGTGGAGAGAAAGGAGGGGAAAATTGGAACACAAGGTTTTTAAGGGTGAATATTGAAAATTATCTTTTTATGTTTTGAAAATAAAAAGCTTTAATAATTAAAAAAACCAACAAATGAAAAGATTCTCACTTAAGGCTGAGCATTCCTTATTTGAGGCCAAAAAAGAAATTTTTCTTCTCTTTGGATAGCACAGGCTCCTTGCCCTTTATTACTCCTACTTCTATTATCTCTCCACTGATGAATGAGCAGTATTTCTTTGTTGTCAATTTTCTGCAAATGAATATGGTAGTGCCACTAATTTGCATGACTCTATGGGATCCTGTCAAGCCCATTTAAAAGAGAATGGTAATGACATAGAAATAGTTTATAGAAACATATCAGAGAGATTCGTATCCTAACAAGCACAAAGTTTCTCCTGAGTCATGAAGAAGACAGTTTTCCTTTTTTCTTCTAGGAGAAAACTTTCAATATGTTCCTGCTCAAGGAGAAGGAGCAGAGCAGGGAAGCTGTTCAATGTGTGTGTGTGTGTGTGTGTGTGTGTGTGTGTGTGTGTGTGTGTCTTCATAGTTGACAAAGATAAGTCCTGATATGACAGGGAGGATTTTATTATGATTGTAATTGAACAAGAATATTTTATATTCTATCTGATGTAGCTAAAATAGATGCAGTTACTCAGGCATCAATCAATATCTGGTAGAATGAGTGGATTTAAAGCCATGGAGAATTGGGGTTCTGCATTTGGTTGATTGTATGCTTAGTTGTTGCTGCTGTTGTTTAGTTTTTCCTGGAGTTATTGAAATTACATCCCAGGCCTACATCTTGGATTTATAAGGAAAATGGATGGCACCTCAGTTTTTAAATACAAGCCTAGACTATTACAACAGTTTGATGGACAATATTCCTGGCATAAATCTCTCACTATTAGCTTTCTTCCCCATATCCTGTCTCTGTGAATCAAAGAAATTAGCTTCCTCACTATAACTAGAACAAACCACTCCATTTACCAACCCCATACATTTATCTTTTTATCTCTTCCACCTAGCTTAAGTTCCTGTTAAAATCCTATCTTATATAAGAAAACATTTTTTAGATCCTCTTTATTGTTAGTGCCTTCTCTCTGTTGGTTATTTACAATTTATAATACATATAGTATCTTTGTACATAGTTGTTTATATGTTTTCTTTCCCCTGATACTATGAGTTTCTGTCTTTCATTTTCTTTGTATCTCTAGCATTTAGTATTTGATATAATAGGTTATAGTAGGTCTGTAGACATAATAGGTGTTTAATAAATGTTTATGATTGACTAAAATCAGCTTTTTTGTTCAATTTGCCATTATGCCTTGGCATCTTGACACCACAATTGCCTACAACATTTGCTCTCTGGGTAATTTCTGATGTCTTAAAGGCTTCTACTCAGTTACTGTTTATTAAAGAAATTCATGGTTCACCAAGCCATATTAAGAGCATATAGCTCCCCTGTTTCTAGGTGCCAAGGGGCACCACTATCACCAGTAGCAATGTCCATGAATGCCAAAGCTCCTGTGAGCCCCAGAGACTACCATGTCAGGGTCTGAGTCACTTTAAAGGTGCAGATTCAGTCTAAGTGAAGATCATTGACAAGGATATAACCAAAGTATTTTACACAGACCTAGTATCTAGGATGCCTCTTCCTAATAGATATGTTCATAGTAGCCTCTCTTCAGGTTCTTTAAGAGATCCTCTACTAATTACAGAAACTAATTTATATTCTAAATCAGCATTGGTTTTTGCTGCCATCTCTGCTTGGCTAGTGAGTAAAGTATTTGCTAACTAAAACAGTTTTGTTTTGCTTGTATTGGCAATTGATTTACATTTCCTTGAATATTGTAGTCACTTGATAAATGATTGTTGAAACAAATTGGAACTCAGAGATTAATAAGAACACGGGTTATTGCTGATCAGTAGCTTAAACAACTTAAAACAGACTGCATCAGTGAGTTCTCATAGCTGAACCATGATTCAGTGGTATATACCAGTTTTTCTTTGGCTAACTCTAGGTCCCTTAATGTTGGCTCATGGGATTGGCAGAGTGGAAGCCTAGGTTAGAGAAAGGATAATTTGGGACTGTTATAAATGAGCAATTCTGCTTAATAGAATGGTTATAGGTCATAGCTCTCATTACCTCTCAAGTGGCCTAGTTTGGATCAGAGACAGACTGCAGCAACACAATAACCTGTTTTTGTAGAGAAAAGGTAGAATATTTCCTGGAGTAGTTAGAAGAGAAAGAGAGAGACAGATACAGCTAGTCAAAGATGCACAGAGAAAGAGATTATAAAGTCTAAATATGGCAAAAGAAACTTTCATTTATAGTTGGTCCCTGCATCAGAGAGTAGATTTCTCTTGAGGTAAGGGCCTACTTTTTTTTCTTGTATCCCTATGACCTAGAGTATTGTCTGACACATAGTAAGTGCTTAATAATAGTTTGTTTAATTTTATTAAACTAAAAATTATGACAAAATCTATAGGATATACTTGATGATTTTCTCCTTCAAGAATTCTCATTTATTTCCCTCCTCCTTAACTTTGAATTAGCTAATATATCTATTATCTCCAATATCCATTGCTTTAGTTAGAGAAATCAAAGGATAATTGTTATCTTACTGTAGAAAGCAGGAATGATAAAGATAACCTAACTTTGAACCTGAAAGACCAGGCACAAGCAAGTTGGCACCTGAGGGAGAAAGGGGTAAGGTACCAATCAGTTCACTGAGCACAGCCCCAGCAGAGCCTTTGCAAGAATAATATGAGCAATTTGTTGCTACATCCACAGAGGTAGGGGGCTTCCAGCTGTGTCCAAGAGGCTAGGCTAGTCTTGGGAAACAATGCAGGTATCCTAATGTACAAGAAGAACATTAGTGTGTATCCAGGCTTTGCTGATTGAAGGAGAAAGACATTTAAAGAAGCCAATTAGATTAAAAGAGATAGCTTAATTGTCAAAGTATACATTAAACTAGGCTTCCTATAACTGCTGCTTTATTGGTAGCTACCCATCCTTAGAACTCCATACCTATGGGGTCTCAGAAATGTTTTGAACTCTTCAACAGATATGTCTAGAAGTTAGAGGGGAAAAATCCAGGTTGATTTTATATTCAGAGGTTTCAGGTGTGCAATTGATTCAAAGTCTCTGTAGACTTTCTCTTCTGTTGAATATATATATATATAATTTTTCAATCTGTCTGTACTCCACCTTGTCTTACAGGCATCTCCTGCCTTAGATGCTAATATGCTTCTCCTGATATCAGATAGAGAAAATCCATCCTTTATTCATATACCAATATGTGTTATTATGTCTCAGCTAGTATATTGTCAGTTGTAACCAAGAGATAAATGCCGACTATGGTAGAATAACAAGATTCTCAGAATCAGAAGGGACTTTGATGATCAGCTAGTCCAACCCATCCTGGACCTAGAAATACACTTTACACCATCATCTAGTCCTCACTTGACAACCTCAACTGGAGGAAAATATATGGGTTTTTATGTATTTGAAGTTAGGTAAAGCAATGAATATAATGTTTGTCTTGGAGTATGAAAGATCTAAATTCAAGTGCGGCCTTAAATAACTATTATCTGTGTGACCCTGAACAAGGCTTTTAACCTCTACATACCTCAGTTTCCTCACTGTAAAATGATATCACCTATTTTCCTGATTTTTTGTGAGATGATAATTGCAAAATGCTTATCCAGTATCTGAGAAATATGTGTTAATTATTATTATTATTCTAATATTAGTCATAAATCTTTCTTCCATCATTGTTCTTCATCCTGATTCTAGAGGTCAAGCAAAATAAATGTACTTTTCCTGCTGAATTTTAAAATTAAAAAAGCTGCTACCATATTTGCTTATTGTCTCCTCATTTAACATTCCTAGTTGTTTATAAACCAATATTCATATAGAAGGACCTCAAGGTCAAACCATTCTGATTGCCCTTTTCTGGATGCTACTATATTATAGATGGAACAGTGAATAGAATACAAGCCCTGAAGTCAGGAATACCTGAGTTCAAATCCAATCTCAGATACTTAATACTTACTAGCTTTGTGACTCTGGTCAAGTCAATTAACTTTTACCAGAAAAAAAGAGAAAAAAAAGAAATATTACACTAAAGATACATACATACATACATACACATGCACAATATACATACATACATACATATATGTATAACAAAATAGCATAAAACAAAACACAACCTATAACAATAAAGTATTTGGTTACTTTACATATTTTATCTCATTTGATGCTAAAAGAATTTTGAGAGGAAAGTGTAACTATTATTTCCATTCTTTTAGATAAGGATATTGAGACTTAAGGATGTTAAATGTCTTCTGCATGATTACATACAATAGTAACTATATGTGGCAGAATTCAAAATGATAGCTTTCTGACTTGTCCATTATTTGTCCCATTTTTCTTTTTCAAAAACTTAGTCTCCAGAATTGAACATAGTACTTCACCTAGAGTTAGAGTACAATGAAACAATAAGCTTTCTTTTTGGAGATTCTATTTCATTTGTAGCCTAAATCACATTCTTTAAAAAAATAATAATAATACTACAACATAGGGGAGGATTTGGGGAAGATGAAGGAGCAGGTCACTAAATTTTAAGCTCTCCAAATTTTTTGCACAAACAGAACAAATTTGTACTCCAGGGTGAACATAGACTGGTGGGGCAAAACAGGGGTCCTCTTGGTACAACCCAGGAAGATCTGAAGAAAGACCCTGGGTCGGGGAATAACCCATGTGAAGTACAAACACTTCTGGAGCTTTGAAGAAACATTAAGTGGGAATTCCTGGGGCAACCTGGGCTTGACAGGAGCCTCAGCAAGAACCACATAAACTTTCACCCTTGGAGTCAGGTTCCAAGTTTGGGAAAACTACATGAACTTCATCTGATTAGTAACATCAGGCCCTGTTGTGCAGCCAAGAGACAGCCTTGAGCCAGTATGTACCAACACACTTGATGAGTGTTGAGGCATTGGCAAGGATGTTGCTGGCTGTAGGCACTTGCGGGAATGGGGGGCTTTTGATTTGGGAATGCAGGTTAGAGAAGAGAGCTGAAATGAAGCTAGAGGCACCATTCCCCCACAATTAGATATTGCACTAATATTTCTCATTAAAACAAATGAACTGGCAAACAAGAAAGAACCAAACCATAGAATAATTTGCTATGGGAATAGGGAAGACTGATGTTAATTTTCAGAGGAGGATACTGAAGTAAAATACTTCTTTTACCCAAAAGAGTAATGTTGTATCAATACTAAACATATATGCACCAAGTGGTATAGCATCCAAATTCCTAGAGGAGAAACTAACAGAGATGCAAGGATAAATAGACAGCAATACTATACTAGTGGGAGATCTCAACCTTGCTCTCTCAGAATTAGATAAATAAAACCACAAAATAAATAAGAAAGAAGTTAGGGAGGTAAACAAAATTTTAGGTAAGTTAGGTATGACAGATCTCTGGAGGAAATTGAATGCTGATAGAAGGGAGTATACTTTTTCTCAGGGGTTCATGGAACTTGTACAAAAATTGATCATGTGTTAGGGCATAAAAACCTCAAAATAAAATGTAGAAAAGCAGAAATAGTAAATGCATCCTTTTCAGATCATGATGCAATAAAACTCACATGTAATATAAGGCCAGGAGAAAATAGACCAAAAGTTAATTGGAAATTAAATAATCTAATCCTAAAGAATGAATGGGTAAAAGAGCAAATTATAGACACAATCGATAATTTCATCCAGGAGAATGACAATAATGAGACAACATACCAAAATTTGTGGGATAAGCCAAAGCGGTTATAAGGGATAACTTTATATCTCTAGATGCTTATTTGCATAAAATAGAGAAAGAGAAGATCAATGAATTAGGGTTACAATTAAAAAAACTAGAAAAAGAGCAAATTAAAAACCCTCAATCAAATACCAAATTGGATATTCTGAAAATAAAAGGTGAGATTAATAAAATTGAAAATAAGAAAACTATTGAATTAATAAATAAAACTAAGAGTTGGTTTTATGAAAAAACCAACAAAATAGATAAGCCTTTAGTTAATTTGATAAGAAAAAGGAAAGAGGAAAATCAAATTGTTAGTCTCAAAAATGATAAGGGAGAACTTTCATCCAATGAAGAGGAAATTAGAGTAATAATTAGGAGTTACTTTGCCCAACTTTATGCCAATAAATTCGATAATCTAAATGATATGGAGGAATATCTACAAAAATATAGATTGCCCAGGTTAACAGAAGAGGAAATAGATTATTTAAATAGCCCCGTTTTAGAAAAAGAAATAGGACAAGCTATTAATCAACTCCCTAAGAAAAAATCTCCAGGGCCAGATGGTTTTACATGTGAATTCTACCAAACATTCAAAGAACAATTAATTCCAATACTATACAAACTATTTGAAAAAATAGGGACAGAAGGTATACTACCAAATTCCTTCTATGATACAGATATGGTGCTGATAGCTAAACCAGGTAGGGTGAAAACAGAGAAAGAAAACTATAGACCCATTTCCCTAATGAATATTGATGCAAAAATTTTAAATAAGATTTTAGCAACGAGATTACAGAAAGTTATCTCCAGGATAATACATCTTGACCAAGTAGGATTTATACCAGGAATGCAGGGCTGGTTCAATATCGGGAAAACTATCAGCATAATCAATTATATTAATAACCAAGCTAACAAAAAACATATGATTATACCCATAGATGCAGAAAAATCATTCGATAAAATCCAACACCCATTCCTATTAAAAACACTAGAGAGTATAGGAATAAATGGGCTTTTCCTTAAAATGATTAGCAGCATCTACTTAAAACCATCAGCAAGTATCATATATGATGGAGACAAACTAGAACCATTCCCAATAAGATCAGGAGTGAAACAAGGCTGTCCACTATCACCATTACTATTTAATATTGTATTAGAAATGTTAGCTTTGGCAATAAGAGAAGAAAAAGAGATAAAAGGAATTAGAGTAGGTAATGAAGAAACCAAATTATCACTTTTTGCAGATGACATGATGGTATACTTAGAGAACCCTAGAGACTCAACTAAAAAACTACTAGAAACAATTCACAACTTTAGCAAAGTGGCAGGATTCAAAATTAATCCACATAAATTATCAGCATTTTTATATATTACCAACAAAGTTCAGCAGCAAGAGATACAAAAAGAAATTCGATTCAGAATAACGGATGATAGCATAAAATATTTTGGAATCTATCTACCAAGAAAATATCAGAAACTATATGAACTAAACTACAAAACACTTTCCACACAAATAAAATCAGACCTAATCAATTGGAAAAACATTAAGTGCTCATGGGTAGGCCGAGCAAATATAATAAAAATGACAATACTACCCAAACTAATTTACTTATTTAGTGCCACACCAATCAAACTCCCAAGAAATTATTTTACAGATCTAGAAAAAATAGTTGCAAAGTTCATTTGGAAGAACAAAAGTTCAAGGATTTCAAGGGAATTAATGAAAAAAAAAAACAGATGAAGGTGGCCTTGCTGTACCAGATATAAAACTATATTATAAAGCAGCAGTCATCAAAACCATTTGGTACTGGCTGAGAAATAGAGCAGTTGATCAGTGGCATAGAATAGGATATCAGGACAAGCTAGGTAATAACGTTAGCAATTTAGTGTTTGATTAACCCAAAGACCCACGCTTTTGGGATAAGTACTCACTATTCAGCAAAAACTGCTGGGATAATTGGAAACTAGTGTGGAAGAAACTAAGGCTGGACCCACACCTAACACCACACACCAAGATAAGATCTAAATGGGTTCATGATCTAGATATAAAGAGTGAAGTTATAACCAAATTAGAGAAACATGGGATAGTTTACCTCTCAGACCTGTGGAGATGGAATAAATTTATGTCCAGGGAAGATCTGGAACTCTTTATTAAACACCAGATACATAATTTTGATTATATTATGTTAAAAATTTTCTGTACTAAGAAAACTAATGCAGATAAGATTAGGAGGGAAGCATTAAATTGGGAAATCATCTTTACATTTAGGGGTTCTTATAAAGGTCTCATCTCTAAGATATATAGAGAATTGTCTCACATTTATAAAAATTCAAGCCATTCTCCAGTTGATAAATGGTCAAAGGATATTAACAGACAATTTTCAGATGATGAAATTGAAACTATTTATAATCATATGAAAAGGTGCTCCAAATCACTATTGATCAGAGAAATGCAAATTAAGACAACTCTGAGGTACCACTACACACCTGTCAGATTGGCTAAAATGACAGGAAAAGATAACGATGAATGTTGGAGGGGATGTGGGAAGACTGGGACACTGATGCATTGTTGTTGGAGCTGTGAACAGATCCAACCATTCTGGAGAGCAATTTGGAGCTATGCTCAAAAAGTTATCAAACTGTGCATACCCTTTGACCCAGCAGTGTTTCTATTGGGCTTATATCCCAAAGAAATCATAAAAGAAGGAAAGGGCCCCACATGTGCAAGAATATTTGTGGCAGCTTTGTTTGTGGTGGCTAGAAACTGGAAACTGAGTAGATGCCCATCAATTGGAGAGTGGCTGAATAAGTTATGGTATATGAATGTTATGGAATATTATTGCTCTGTAAGAAACGACCAACAGGACGATTTCAGAGAGGCCTGGAGAGACTTGCATGAACTGATGCTAAGTGAGATGAGCAGAACCAGAAGATCGTTGTACACGGCAACAACAGTACTATATGAGGATCAGTTCTAATGGACATGACTCTCTTCAACAATGAAATGCTTCAAACCAATTACAATTTTGCAGTGAAGAAGGCCATATACACTCAGAGTGAGGGATGTGAAATGTGGACCATAACATAACATTTTCATGTTCTCTATTGATGTTTGCTTGCATTGTATTTCCTTTATTGGATTATTCTCTCTTATAGATATGATTTCTCCTGAACAAAAAATGATGTGTGGCAATAACTATACATATATTCGACTTAAGTATTCTAACATAATTATCAAGTAGTGGATATCCTGCTATCTAGGGGAGAGGTGGGAGGTAGGGGGAAAGAATTTGTAACAGAAAGCTTTGTAAGGGTTAATGTTTAGTAATTACCCATACATATGTTTTGCAAATAAAAAGTATTAATAATAAAAAAACAAATAAATAAAAATAAATAAATAAAATTGAGTTGTTCTAAAGTAAAAAAAAAAAGAGTAATGTTAAATGGCTCTCTGCCCAAAGATAATTTATAGAAGAACTCAAAAAAGGATTTGAAAATCAAATGAGAGACATTGAGGAAAAACTAAAAATAAAACCTATCTAAGAAAAACAATATCATAAAAAAGCTAACCAACTAGAAAAGAAGATAGAAAGTTAATAATTTCTTGAAAATTAGAGTTTGATAAAGAGGTCAGTGAAGCTGCAAAATACCAAGAAAGAACAAAACAGAATGTAAAGAATGAAAAAATAGAACAGAATGTGGAACATTGTATAAGAAATATATATATATATATATATATATATATATATATATATATCTGGAGAATAAATCAAGAAGAAAACATATAAAAATATTTGGACTAACTGAAAACTAGGATCAAAAATAATTGAACCTTAACACATAATTCAAGAAATAATTCAAGAAAATTGCCCATGAGTGGTAGAACATTAGGGGAAAGTAGATAGAAAAATCCATCAATCACCACCTCAAAGAGATCCTTTTTGGAAAACACATAGAAATATTATTACCAAATTTTGAAACCCCCCAGATCAAAGACAAAATTCTTCAAGAAACAAGAGAAAAATAATTTAAATATGCTAGAGCTATAATTCCAATCAAAAGAATGAGACCTGCAGCAAAAAAATATCATATCTAGCAAAATTATCCATAACATTGAATGGAAAAAAAGACATTCAACAGACTTGAAGATTTTTAGGTTTCTTTCAACCCAACCTAAATTCAATAGAAAATTTAACATATAAGAGCTAATATCAAACATCAATTTCAAGGAACTTAAAATGGACAAATTGTTTGTGTTTTTTATGGGAATATATACCATATGCTTAAGATTGATGTCAGCAATTGGGTAGTTCAGAAGAAAGATTGAGGCAGATTTGAGTAGACTCTAAAAAACATAATTGACTAGAAAAGGGTAAAAATAGTAATTATATTATACTGAAATGCCCAGGCGAGAGAAAATATAGCACAGCCAAAATAATTGGATTTTAAGAGCATTTATTAGCTGGCCAGAGACTGAACACCACCAGTGCAAAACTAGGGGTTCAGTCCCAAGGAGTTTTACGGACAAGTATTTATGGGAGAAAATCACAAGAATATTTAGAAACATTTATCACACTAAAAATTCATTTCCCAGGCAAGCACAAAGTGTAACAAGGAAGCAACTTTTCTTTAAGTTTTATATGCTTTAAGTAGTCAAGGTCTTTGATCATAGATAACAGATAAGCCAGTACATCTGGAGGCCTTGTGGGCCAGCAAACAGGAGATATCACCTGCACTGGGTAGTAAAGAACTGGTGGCACAGTTCTTCAGACAGAGTTCAAGCAGAGGTCACATTCTCACAGTCTCATGAATACCCAAGCAGTTTCAGGGGCAGCATCCATTTTACCCAGAGTGTCCATTTCACTCCCCACTTTTCTTTGTGACTGGTCAGAAACTGGACTCATCAGAGGCCAGAGGGGAGTAAGTGGTTTTAGCAACAAACAGCTTAACTGCCTGGATTCTTCTCCTGATATATGTGGTTAAACAGTTAATCAAGCAAGGGGTGAACAGTAGGACTAGCAGAAATAGGGGCAGGGGGCCTATCAGGGAGGTGATAAAGGAGGTCATCTAGCAAGACCAATTAAAGAGAGATTGATACCTGGACATCGATTGCCATCTGCCTATTTATCGCTCCTTGATGCATTTCCTGACAGTGGATAGAGATTCCCTCACAACTCCTGAATTGTTGACATAAAAACAGCAAGCTTCCCCAGGGCCATACACATCCCTCCCTTTTTAACATTGAATAAATCCAAGTCCTAAAGATTTTATAGGACTTCTGCCAAGGAGTTTAAGGAGCTCTCCAAGAAGGATATATGACTTTCCAGGTCCTTTAAGTCCTGGTCCACTTGGGAGCCTAAAGCTGACAACTGGCTGTCACCATGGATCAGGGCAGCCCTCCCAACAGCAGTGGATCCTGCTATTCCAAGTCCTACTAGCAGGGGAACAAGAATAGGAGCAGCACTATTTGCCCTGCCCAACAAACCAAAATGTTCTTTAGCTCCTTCCTCAGAATACAGATAAACCTGAGGGAGCACATACACAATTAAGCAAAGCTTGGGGGATTCTTCCAGAGCTAAAGCATATTCACTGATTCAAGGGGTTTTCCACCAGGCAGAACAGTTGGGAAACTAAGACATGGGAATGGTGGCACAATATTCCACACTCTCTCCCTTTCCTGAATAGTAAAATCATGGAATTACCTTCCCCCAGATACCTGGAAGGTCTCAGCACAATAATTTTGACTGACCCTACCAGGAGCAGATAATAAAACTAGAAAAGGTTCAAGGACCTATGGTGAGGGCAAGTCTCTCCCTGATAGCCCCAGAGCTGTTAACACACTTCCATAGTGCTCTTGTTGCAAGCTTCTCAGGTCCTCTGCAGTTCTGGAGCTCCATCTCAGCCATGGAATCTGGTTTGAGATGGACAATTCAATGTTAGGTCTGCAGTAGTTTGTGCATTAGCCTCTGCTTGCAAAGGGATCAGCAATACCCAAGGCAGCTGTGCTAGCCCCTCTAGGAGGGACACTGCACTGCTGTCAAAGGCTCCAAGGGGAAAGGGTGAGGCCCAAAATTGCTCCACCTGTCCCTGCCCAGAAGAACAGACAGGCTGGGGAACACTGCTACAGAAATGGTCAGAGTATGTACACTTAGTCAGACCACCAAGGCTGGCAAATCATGAACTCAGAGGCTTGATACCCCAAACGTTCTTGGAGGATGCCCAAATACTAATTAAGGAACTGGGGTTACAGGACTGGAAAAGTAGATCAGAAAGACTGCCAATAATAAGAAAATTGCCCCAGAAACTGAGTCTGCCAGGGCAATTCCAACAGAATAAGGGGGGGTCAAAGTTAAAGCAGAACCATCAATCACAGCCCAGTTGGAATTTAAATAATAAACCAAGCAGACAGAAAAAAAATGAAAAATGGATTCCTGGAAGGGCTTCCAATTTAAACTGGTGAGTTGGGGGTGGAGCAGGAATATCTGAGGCCAGGTGAATAGGAAATTAGAGGCACCAGTGGTCCCTATTCTTTCAAGTATTTTAGGGGAAAATCTAATAGCTTTCTTGGTTCCCTATTTCTCATTCTTCCCCATTTATTTTTTTTTCTATTCCACCGAAGGAATCCTCCAAGGAAGAGTAAATAGGACTCTAGTTGTCAAGTTCGTCTCACATATCAGACTAGTATAGTAGGGGATTTCCACTCTGACACTAAAGACCCCTCAAACAATTACATATCCTGAAGGGAACATTGTGATCAAGTAGATAATGCGGATAAACTATCCATTACAGTAAGTCACCCAAAATCTTAACCCAACATTTTCTATCTTTAAATCCAAAATACAGCAACAGTGACCCAATCAGGATTGTACAGTAATAGACAGTAATAGGGATCCAAGCAGGAGTGTACAATAGTACACAGTCAGAATTTAACAGTCATTCACCAAACACCCTCAGTTCCCCCCAAATTAATAAGGCACAAAGTCCATTTAGGAGCAGAGGCAACATCTCTTTAAGAAGCTGTTTCATGCTGAGAAAGGGGCGAAGTTAACATCTTGTCCAGGAAGGGGTTGGGTGTGGTGAAAGCAGGCAGTGATCTTGATTCAGAAGCAGGTCAGTATGGCTGTAAGTTGACAAAAATCTAGAAGAAAAAATAAATCTAACAAAGGTTAGAACAGTCTGAGATAGAAGGACTGCTTCACAAGGACTGCTACAAAATGTGGAGAAACCAGTACAGATGTTCCAGTAGTTTCCCATATAAGGAGACAAGTTTGTCTCACAGGACAAACACGGTTGTCAGCTGTAGTCCCCATAAACAAAATAGCAGTTAATTCTTTTAGACAACTGTGCCAATTGTTCTCTCATTATTTAGAAACTTTTAAAGGCCAGAATACCTACAGACATAAAAACCTAGTAACAGATAGATGACCAGGTTAAAAAACTCATTTGCCTAAGTATTTAGAATATGATAATTACATGTAGTAAGATTAGAAACAGCAAGAAATGACAATTGAATTGCATTAATGATTTCTATTGACTATTTCTTTGATTATAGAAATCAGTCACAGAAAGAAAAACAGGGACATGACTATACCATAATATAATGAGTCAAAACTGATTCTTCAGCACCTACAGGACACAGGATAGAATAGCCTGAACTCAATTTTACTCCAGGTAATTTTCCCAATAACTTTCAGAAGGTGGAGCTTTAAAACTCCTAAATAATAATAGCTACAAGCCCAAGAAGTTTAACCCTCAATAACAAATTCCATTAATCAAAGCTTCAGATGAATTCCAAACAGGCATTTACCATGACCTTATATTGATAACAGTAAGAGATTTGTCCCATGAACTTTCTGGGACTAATATTTCATATCTAAGTAGATGTTTCATAAGGTAAATATTATAGATCATTTTGCTTTCAAAATACTCAATACATAAAAAAAATTCTAAATTCCATATTGTACAGAACAGAAACATTTTCAAAGGGACAAAAGGTAAAAACTATTATTTTCAGAGTCCTGTTAAAAAAGGCTCTTTGCAACTGACAGCTAAGTTCATCTCCATTTCTAAAGAAGCAGCTGAAAGTGATGGAGGGAGTTAAATCTTCACCCTTTGAGAAAGAGCATTCATGTTTCTCCCACCTCCACTCAACTTTTTTTCTTAATTAACTTTTTGGGTGCCAAATACTTTTTTTTTTTGGCTGGTTAGCCAGCCAGTATATTTTCTTTCTCCAAACAAATGTTCCTTCCATCAAAAGACTTGCCTCTTTCTCTTCTTCACATCCTCTTCTATTTCTTGCTACATGCCTTTTCCTCTCTCTCTCATCCCAAATACGTTCCGGATACTGTCTCTCTCCTACTCCTCTGTCTCTCAATTGCTTCCTGAAATCATTCAAACTGTCATTTGTTTCTACAAATCAGTCTTCCTTATCCCATCCACATAAACTCATCTCTATCTTCCTTTCCTTTATCTTTTCCCTTCCTTCAAAACTTTTAAGATTCACAACATAGTGAATAGCCAAATGTTGAAAATTAAATTTGACAAAATTTAAAGCATAACTTATTATGTTTACCAATTACCCAACATGTTTCAGAAGGTAACCTAAGTTATCAGGACTTTTAAAAATAAGCTATTATTAAACTGAATCAAATCAAATACAGCTTTTAGAAATTTTTCTTTTCTTTCAGTATTAATGGTTCAATATTCAAACAAATTTCTAAGATCTTATACCCAGGATAAACAATCTAGCATGTACAGGGCAACAGTAATTATAAAAAACAAGTTCCCAAAATTCAATAGACCAATAAGCCCATAAGGATATGGCTTTTTCCTAGTTTAGTTAGTTTCCTACATTCCAAATGAATGTTGCAGGCAAAATGAATTATAAGTGAACATTTGGTTATAAGGGTACATGCATATACACACAAACACACACAGATATTTTAAACTGCTTACCTTCCCCCAGGCAGAGCTGCAATCCCAATCCGGCTTTTGGGGGAGAAAAAAAACAAAACAAAAACAAAAAAAAAAAAACTTCTCTGCCAGAGTTTTAAAGATAGCCAATCTTTTCTATTCCTTTCAAATTATTGCAAACACTTAACTCCAATAAGAAATTAAAAACCACAAGCAGTTCTTTGAAAATCTTTAAAGATTTTTCAAAAAGTACTTCAGGGGCCCTTCCCCTTGGAGAGCCATGGACTCAGAATTTCCCATGTCAATAGACACCACCACACTCAAAATACAAAGGGACAAATAGACAAACAGTTCTGAAATACAAAAACAGACAAACCAGGCAGAAAACCCAGGACACTTCAGATAGAGTTCCTGGTAGGGAGTACTTGATGCTACATCCAGCATAGCCACTTACAATCCAGAGTACTCAGAAGGATCAGAACCGGTTTTCCAGAACTCTCAGTGACAATTTGAATCAATTTGGATCTCACTCTCCCAGTCCTCAGAAGGATATTCCTAGAGTCTAGGGCCAAGGAACACTCTCGTTGGCCACCCCCTAGAGTCAGTAATCTCTCTTGCCCTCCAGGGAGATGGACTGGCTATCAAAGTGGGCCAAAGACTAAATCACTGGGGCCTCCAGTGAAATGCCCAGGTGAGAGAAAATGCAGGAAAGCCCAAATAATTGGATTTTAAGAGTGTTTATTAGCTGGTCAGTGACTGAACCCCACCAGTACAAAACTAGGGAGTCAGTCCTGAGGAGTTTTAGGGACACGTATTTGTGGGAGAAAAATCACAAGAATGTTTAGAAACATTTATCACACTAAAAATTCCTTTCCCAGGCAAGCGACGAAATGTAACAGGGAGGCAACTTTCCTTTAAGTTCTATATTCGTTAAGTGGTCAAAGTCTCTGGTCATAGATAACATAGTACATCTGGAGGCCTTGTGGGCAAGCATTTGGAAACAGGAAATATCACATGGAGTAAAGAAGTGGTGGCAAGTTGTTCAGACAGAGTCCAAGTAGCGGTAACATTCTCACAGACTCATAAGTGCCCAAGCAGTTTCAGGGACAGCATCCATTTTACCCACAATGTCCTTTTCAATACAAATGAGGTGCAAAGGAAGAAGAGATACAAAAGCATTATAAGGAGGAGAAGTGCTTGTAGTTCTGAAAACCTACTGAAATTTGGAATGGATTAAATAGGAAACAGCATATATATGATGAGTACAGGACCCTCCAAAATCTACAGAAATATAAGGGAGGAGATACAAGCAGAGGGAAGTGAAAGATTGGGAGAAGAAGACAAGGGAGGGGTCTATGGGCAAGGAAGAGATTAAGCAATAAATAGCAAGGCAAGTTAAGGAGCATACTTACTATGTGTGCTTAAGTAAAGCCTCCTTGGAGGAAATTGGGGGGGGAGGGTGGACAAGGAAGGGAATGAATGAAACAGGATAAAAGAATAAAGTAAAATAATCATACACCAGAGAGCATAATAATAACCTTCATGGAAGCAAACAAATAAAAAAGAGGCACTTACGAATATAATTTCTTCTAATATTATATATCCTTTCTTAAATTTTATTGTTATATATTTTAATCCAACTTGATGTTCTGTTGAACATGTGATAATGTTCTATTCTGTTTTGTTTTGTTTTCCTTTTCTGTTTTTTTTTTGTTTATTCATTTCAAAAATAAAAATAAATCCATCACTTTGCTGATGCAAAAGTAGCATGTAACCTATTCAAATAATCCTTATCCTTTTTTCCTGATAAAATATAATCTAGCCATAACTTCTTTTTTTTTCTTTTACCTCCCAGTCTTTGGGAGACTTTATTTTTTTTCTTTTTTTTAATTAAAGCTTTTTATTTGTATAAAATATGCATGGGTAGTTCCTCAGCATAGATCTTTACAAACCTTTCCATTACAAATTTTACCCCCAGTCCCCTCCCCTCCCCTAAATGGCAGGAAGTCCATGACATGTTAATAATGTTGAATTACTTGACAAGTTATGCAAGAAAAATCCTATCTACAAGAAAAAAAAAGAAAATCAGAGAAAGGCAACACAATGCAAGCAAATATCAATAGAGATCATGAATATGTTATGTTGTGCTCCATATTTCATATCCCTCTCTCTGGGTGTATATGGTTTTCTTCAATGAACAACTGGAACTGGTTTGAGACAATTCTTTGTTGCAGAGAGCCACGTCCATCAGAATTGATCATCATGTAATACTGTTTTTGCTGTGTATGATGATCTCCTGGTTCTGCTCGTTTCACTCAGCATCAGTTCATGCAAGTCTCTCCAGGCCTCTCTGAAATCGTCCTGCTGGTCGTTTCTTACAGAGCAATAATATTCCATAACATTAATATACCATAATTTATTCAGCCACTCTCCAATTGATGGGCATCCCTTCAGTTTCCAGTTTCTAGCCACTACAAAAAGGGCTGCCACAAACATTCTTGCACAGATGGGTCCCTTTCCCTCCTCTAAGATCTCTTTGGGATATAGGCCCAGTAGAAACACTGTTGGGTCAAAGGGTATGCACAGTTTGACAACTTTTTGAGCATAGCTCCAAATTGCTCTCCAGAATGGCTGGATCCTTTCACAGTTCCACCAACAATGTATTAGTGTCCCAGTTTTCCCACATCCCCTCCAACATTCATCGTTATCTTTTCCTGTCATTTTAGCCAATCTGACAGGTGTGTAGTGGTACTTCAGGGTTGTCTTAATTTGCATTTCTCTGATCAATAGTGATTTGGAGCAACTTTTCATATGACTACAGATGGTTTTAATTTCATCATCTGAAAATTGTCTGTTCATATCCCTTGACCACTTATCTATTGAAGAGTGGCTTGAATTCTTATATATATGAAACAATTCTCTATATATTTTAGAAATGAGGCCTTTATCAGAACCATTAAATGTAAACATGATTTCCCAATTTGAAGCTTCCCTCCTAATCTTGTCTGCATTTGTTTTGTTTGTACAGAAACTTTTTAACTTAATATAATCAAAATTATCCATCTGGTGTTCAATTAGGAGTTCCAGATCTTCTTTGGACATAAATTTATTACTTCTCCACAGGTCTGAGAAGTAAACTATATTACGTTCCTCTAATTTGTTTACAAAATCACTCTTTATATCCAGATCATGAACCCATTTAAATCTTATTTTGGTATGTGGTGTTAGGTATGGGTCAAGCCTTAAATTCTTCCACACTAGTTTCCAATTTTCCCAGCAGTTTTTGCCGAATAGTGAGTACTTATCCCCAAAACTGGGGTCTTTGGGTTTATCAAAAACTAAATTGTTAAGGTTATTGCCTAGATTGTCCTGATAACCTATCCTGTACCACTGATCGACTGCTCTATTCCTTAGCCAGTACCAAACAGTTTTGATGACCGCTGCTTTATAATATAGTTTTAGATCTGGTACAGCAAGGCCACCTTCATCTGTCTTTTTTTTCATTAATCCCCTTGAAATCCTTGACCTTTTGTTCTTCCAAATGAACTTTGCTACTATTTTTTCTAGATCTGTAAAATAATTTCTTGGGAGTTTGATTGGTATGGCACTAAATAAGTAGATTAGTTTGGGTAGTATTGTCATTTTTATTATGTTCGCTCTGCCTACCCATGAGCACTTAATGTTTTTCCAATTGATTAAGTCTGATTTTATTTGTGTGGAAAGTGTTTTGTAGCTTAGTTCGCATAGTTTCTGACGTTTCCTTGGCAGATAGATTCCCAAATATTTTATCCTATCATCTGTTATTTGAAATGGAATTTCTTTTTGTATCTCTTGCTGCTGAACTTTGTTGGTAATATATAAAAATGCTGATGATTTATGTGGATTAATTTTGAATCCTGCCACTTTGCTGAAGTTGTGAATTGATTCTAGTAGTTTTTTAGTTGAGTCTCTAGGGTTCTCTAAGTATACCATCATGTCATCTGCAAAGAGTGATAATTTGGTTTCTTCATTACCTACTCTGATTCCTTTTATCTCTTTTTCTTCTCTTATTGCCAAAGCTAACATTTCTAATACAATATTAAATAGTAATGGTGACAGTGGGCAGCCTTGTTTCACTCCTGATCTTATTGAGAATGGTTTTAGTTTGTCTCCATTACTTATGATGCTTGCTGATGGTTTTAAATAGATGCTACTGATCATTTTAAGGAAAAGCCCATTTATTCCTATACTCGCTAGTGTTTTTAATAGGAATGGGTGTTGGATTTTATCAAATGCTTTTTCTGCATCTATTGAGATAATCACACGGTTTTTGTTAGTTTGGTTATTAATATAACTAATTATGCTGATAGTTTTCCTAATATTGATCCAGCCCTGCATCCCTGGTAGAAATCCTACTTGGTCATAGTGTACTATCCTGGGGATGACTTTCTGTAATCTCATTGCTAATATCTTATTTAAAATTTTTGAGTCAATATTCATTAAGGAAATTGGTCTATAGTTTTCTTTCTCTGTTTTCACCCAACCTGGTTTAGCTATCAGCAACATATCAGTCTCATAAAAGGAATTTGGCAGTATACATTCTGTCCCTATTTTCTCAAATAGTTTGTATAGTATTGGAATTAATTGTTCCTTGAATGTTTGGTAGAATTCACATGTAAATCCATCTGGCCCTGGAGATTTTTTCTTAGGGATTTGGTTAATAGCTTGTTCTATTTCTTTTTCTAATATGGGGTATTTAAATAATTTATATCCTCTTCTGTTAACCTGGGCAATCTATATTTTTGTAGATATTCCTCCATGTCATTTAGATTACCAAACTTACTGGCATAAAGTTGGGCAAAGTAACTCCTAATTATTGCTCTAATTTCCTCTTCATTGGAGGAAAGTTCTCCCTTATTCTTGAGACTAACAATTTGATTTTCCTCTTTCCTTTTTCTTATCAAATTAACTAAAGGCTTATCTATTTTGTTGGTTTTTTCATAGAACCAACTCTTAGTTTTATTTATTAATTCAATGGTTTTCTTATTTTCAATTTTGTTAATTTCTCCTTTTATTTTTAGAATTTCCAATTTGGTATTTAATTGAGAGTTTTTAATTTTTTTCTTTTTCTAGTTTTTTTTTAATAATAAACCCAATTCCTTGATGCTTTCTTTCTCTATTTTATGCAAGTAAGCATCTAGAGATATAAAATTGCCCCTTATAACCACTTTGGCCGTATCCCACAAATTTTGGTATGTTGTCTCCTTATTGTCATTCTCCTGGATGAAATTATTGATTGTGTTTATGATTTGCTCTTTCTCCCATTCATTCTTCAGGATTAGATTATTTAATTCCCAATTAACTTTTGGTTTATTTTCTCCTGGCCTTATATTGCATGTGATTTTTATTGCATCATGATCTGAAAGAGATGCATTTACTATTTCTGCCTTTCTGCATTTGATTTTGAGATTTTTATGCCCTAATATATGGTCAATTTTTGTATATGTTCCATGGACTGCTGAGAAAAAAGTAAACTCCCTACTGTCTCCATTCAACTTTCTCCATAGATCTATCATACCTAACTTTTCTAACCATTGGTTTATCTCCCTAGTTTCTTTCTTGTTTATTTTGTAGTTTGATTTATCTAATTCTGAGAGAGCAAGGTTGAGATCCCCCACTAGTATAGTTTGGCTGTCTATTTCCTCTTGCATCTCTCTTAATTTATCCCCTAGGAATTTGGATACTATTGCACTTGGTGCGTATATATTTAGTATAGATATTGCTACATTATCTATGGTACCTTTTAATAAAATATAGTTTCCTTGCTTATCTCTTTTGATTAGATCTATCTTAGCTTTTATTTGATCTGAGATAAGGATTGCTACCCCTGCTTTTTTTTGTTCATCTGAAGCATTATAGGTTCTGCTCCAGCCTTTTACCTTCATCCTATATGTGTCACTATGTTTTAGATGTGTTTCTTGTAGACAACATATTGTGGGATTCTGATTTTTAATCCATTGTGATATCCGCTTCTGCTTTATGGGAGAGTTCATCCCATTCACATTCACAGTTAGAATAACTAATTCTTTATTTCCTGCCATCTTATTTACCCAAGTTATGTTTTCCCCTTTACTTTCCCCTTTCTCCCTTCCCCCCTCCTCAGTAATTTGCTTTTGATGACCCCCTCCCCCACACAATACTCCACCCTTTAGGTCCCCTCCCCCTGTTTTTACTCCTTTCCCCTGATTCTTCTATTTTCCCTTCAATTAGTTTATCCCTTTCTTTTCCTCCTTTCCCTCCCACTTCCCTCTAGCAATAGACAAGTTTCTATGTGAAAATCAAGTGTCTGATGTACACTTTTAGAGCCCAACCTGATGAGAGTAGGATTTACACAATGCTCATCTCCCTCCCCTCTTTCTCTCAATTATACTAGGTTTTCTTTGCCTCTTCAAGAGATTTTACCTTGTTTTTACCTCCTTTTATTTTTTAGATCTTATTTTACCACTTTTTCCCTCTTTTCCCCAGTATGACAACCTTTCCCCCTCTGGTTCTCTTTTTCATATTATCAAAGTAATATCTAGTTCATTGTACCCCCAAATTTTAAGTATCCTCCTAGTAAAAATAAAGTTCTCAAGAGTCTTTTCCTTTTTACCTTTTTATGCATCTCTTGAGTTCTGTGTTTGGATGTCGAATTTGTTGTTCAGATCTGGTCTTTTCATTAGAAATAGGTGAAATTCTCCTATATCATTGAATGACCATCTTCTTCCCTGGAGGATAATGCTCATTCTAGCTGGATAGGTTATTCTTGGCTGTAATCCAAGTTCCTTTGCCCTTTGGAATATCTGGTTCCAGGCCCTTTGATCCTTCAATGTGGAGGCTGACAGATCGTGTGTGATTCTAATTATTGATCCTTGGAATTTGAATTTTTTCTTTCTAGCTGCAAGCCGAATCTTTTCCTCGGTGCTATAGTCCTGAAATTTAGCCACGATATTCCTTGGGGTTTTAATTTTGGGGTCTCATTCAGGAGGTGATCAGTGAATTCTTTCAATGGTGATTTTGCCCTTTGATTCTACAATCTCAGGGCAGTTTTCTTTCAGGATTTTCTGGAAGATGGTGTTTAGATTCTTTTTTTCATCATGACTTTCAGGAAGTCCAATAATTCTTAGATTGTCTCTCCTAGATCTATTTTCCAAGTCAGTTGTTTTTCCTAGGCGATATTTCATATTTTCTTCTAATTTTTCATTTTTTTTTGTTTTTGTTTGACTTATTCTTGAAGTCTTATTGAGTCATTCACTTGCATTTGTTCAATTCTTATTTTTAAAGTGTTGTTTTCTTCAGTTACCTTTTTAAGCTTCTTTTCTAACTGGCCAATTTGTTCATTGCACTCTTTTTCCACTTCACTATTTTTATTTTTCAATAAATTGGTGTCTTTATCATATCTCTTTTGGAGGGCTTCTTGCACTGACTTCAGTTCATTTTCCCATTTATCCTCCAACTCTCTTTTGAGATTCTGTATGCAGTCTTCCAGAAACGCCTTTTGAAAAGGGGACCAGTGATGGTCCTTAATAACATCCTCTGAAGTTTTGTCTAAAGGAACCTCAGAATCTGGGGTCAGCCCTTCTCTGTCTTGATAAAAGCTGTCTATGGTGAGAGCTCTCTTTTGCCTCTTCATTTTTTTTTTAAACAGCATGTATATCTCTTTAAGGTTTGTAAAAACCTAGGCTAAAGCTCCTTGCCCTGGGGCAATTTGGTGAATTAATTTAAGGTGCTGGGCCGGTGGGGGCTAGGACTAAGACCGAATTACTCCTTAAACAAGGCAAGTCTGACAGAACACCTGCCCCCAATTCGGGCAGAGTGTCCCGAGTGCCTCAGATAAACTCCAGGTGTTTGGAGTTTGGAGTTTGGCATTTTTGCCACAATGAGCTGACCTGAGTCCCACCCTTACTTCTGGCCTACACCACTCTTTATCCCTCTGTCCGAGATAGACAAACCCGATGTGAAGTTATTCAGAGATATCAGCAAGCAGTATCCAAGTATTTCTAAATTCATTGACTTGAAGATCAGTTCAGAGGCTTATTTTATTGTTGGTTTGAGAGAAGATCTGAGGAGACACAGAGAGTCACGTTTTCACTCCGCCAACTTGGCTCCGCCCCCCAAGACTCTAGCTATAACTTCTTATCTTGGACTTGGAAAATTGACTAAAATTTAAAACTTTACAATATACCTTATTAAATAGACTCAGTGCTAGAGTTGTAAGCAAACTCTGAGATCATCTAGTTCAACAGTTCTTAAAACTAGATCTATCCAAGGGACCTAGGAAAGGATTTTATTTTATATATTTCCATCTTTTCCACTAGAATCTGCCTTCCTGCAGCTTCTTGCCTTCTCCCTTTTTTGCTCCCACGCCCATTTGTTTTTCATCTATCCTCCGTAGTGAAATAGAACTCAAAATCTAAAATTATTTTGGTTGAATTGCAAGCTAAATATCAGCAGGAGTAAGAACTACTTTGTGAAAATTTGTGTCTGCCATATGACATGGAAGAAATCTTCAAGAGGAATTTATCTGGGACAAGTGGGAACCCTCCAGTGTTTAGATTTCAGTACCTTCTGAACTTAAGATAAACTTGCATCTTCCAAAAAGTTAGTTCAATATTCCTCTGATGCTAAAAGAAACATACACAAAATCACCCAATTGATCAATCATTCAATTTTGATTTGGCAAGGAAATAATAAAAATAGATAAAATGTCATTAGCAAAACTCTTCAAAGGATTGTCTAGGCCAAGAATAACCTCAAAATTCTTGAAATTTCTCCCAAAAGAAAACTGTTTCTGTTAAAGGATAAGATCTTGATGCAGGCCTTATAATTTATACAGAATTACTATAACAAAGCAGACTCTTAAATGTCATATGGGGTTAGTTGCTTCATACTTTAACTCTAGGTTTCCTTATTTATTAAATGGAGGAAAGTTGGACTAGACTCAACAACGTCCTTTTTAATTTTGAAATCCTATTATCATGACAAACCCAAGAACTACATGAACCCAATTATAAAATACTTCTCACACAAATAAAGTCAAATCTCAATAATTAAAAAGGATTTAAGCTTTAGCAGTACCAAACCTGAAACTGTATTATAAAGCAGTATTTATCAAAAGCATTTGATGCTAGCTAAGGAATAGAGTGGTGGAACAATATAATAGATTAGATACACATGACAAAATAATCAAGGCCTATAGCAATCTAGTATTTGATAAACTCCCAAATAACAGCTTCTGGAATAAGAACTCACTATTTGACAAAAATTTCAGGGAAAATTGGAAAATTACAAATCAGAAACTCTGCAAAGACCTACAATTCACACTCCATCCCAAAATAAGGTTAAAACAAATTAGGATGGCAAGGGATAATTTACCTATTGGATCTTTGGAGAAGGGAGGAGTTTATGATCAAACAACAACTAGAGAACATTATGAAAGGCAAAATGGGACAACTTTTATTACATTAATTTTGAAAGGTTTTGCACCAAGAAAACCAACAGAAGGAAGATCAAAAGGGAAGTACAAAGCTGGGGAAAATATCTTTACAGTAAGTGCTACTGATAAAAGTCTGATTTCTAAAATATGTATTCATAAAAATTCCATTTATTTATTTATAAGAATACAAGTCATTATCCAATTGATAAATGGTCAAAGGATATGAACAGATAATTTTCAGAAAACAAAATTAAAGCCATCTATAGTCATATGAAAAAATGCTCTAAATCATTATTGATTAGAGAAATGCAAATTAAAACAAATCTGAGATATCACTTTATACTTCTCAAATTGGCTAAGATGACAGGAAAAGATAATGATGAATGTTGGAAGAGATGTGAGAAAACTGGGACACTAATGCATTATTAGAGGAGTTTGAAATGTTCCAACCGTTCTGGAGTGCAGTCTGGAGCTATGTCCAAAGGGCTCTAAAACTATCCATGCCCTTTGACCCAGCAGTGACACTACTAGGTCTGTATCCCAAAGAAATCATAAAGGAGGGAAAAAGATCCACATATGCAAAAGGAATACATTGTATGCAATAACAGCAAGAATGTGCAATGATGAACTATTAAAGACTGTTATTCTTCTCAGTGGTTCAAGTGATCCAAAGCAATTCCAATAGATTTTGGACAGCAAATGCCGTCTGAATGTAAATCAATACATGCTATATTCACTTCTTTTTTTCCTGTTTTTTTTTCCTTTCCTATGATTTTTCCTTTTTACTCTAATTTTTATCTCCCAACATGATTCATAAAGCAATGTGTATTAAAAATAAATAAATTGAAAAATAAGGGGAAAAAAGAAATCATGTTATCATTCTCATTATTAGGGAGCAAAGGGATCTTTCCAAAGCAAGAACCTCAAGGCCTGAAAGATGAAGAATATTGGTTTCTTAACATAAGATTGTATTCCTATGATTACAATGCATTTCATCTTATTTCTTTGCAGAGACTGATTTTGTCTAATAACAAATGTCTTCTCATCTTTGAATGGGAGTTTACAAAAGATAATTTGTATTGCCAATGTGACATCAATGAAAGGAAATTATTTATTTGAAAATTTTCAAATATTCATATTATCATAGAATGTCAGAGTTGAAGATCATCTTAATGGTCATTTAGTTTTATCTCTTGTTTTACTTTATTAAAATGGTTATTTTAAAAAAGACACATTCTGTTCCTGATATGCTCTGCTCTTATGGAAAGAAACCGAGACAGAGAGACAGAGAGACAAACGAGTCTGAGAGACAGAAAGAGACAGAAGCACAGATACACATACAGAAATAGATTGAGACAAAGACAGACAAAGACAGAGAAATTTTATTTTAAATCATTTGAAAATTTATATATCCATAACTTCCAACTCTCAATCAAAAGGTGGAAAATGTGTTTCATGTTTCCTAGGAAAAAGATTGGTCATTGCTATTACTCTGAATCTCACTGCTAACTAGTATAATTTTTATTTACATTATTGAGTTGCATATATTGTTATAAATATCCTCTTTGTTTTGTCCCGTGTCAGTAAAGAAATGCCTTCTTATGTTTCTCTAAATTCCTCTAAGTTGTCCTTTCTTATGATACAATAATATTTTGTTATACTCTGGTATTTAAATAATAAATTTCAAATAAATTCATAATCTACTCTTTTCTTTCCTTTCTAGTCTTCTTTTAACTTATTCCATAATACATATCTTCTATTCAGTGACATCTGCCTCCTGGTAGGATTTTGTGGCTCTAAACATTTTTTCTCTCCCCCATGTCTGAAATGCTTTCCCTCTTCTTTTCTGAATATTGATCTCCCCAAGTCCTGCCTTCTACAGAAAATTTTCCCTAATCCCTCTTAATTTTTTATTTCTTTCACATTCTGTATATATGGTTTGCTTTGTACATAATTTGTTTGCATGTTTTTTCACCTGTTATATTACACATTCCTTGAGGACAGGGTGTTTCTTTTGTATTCCCAGAGTTTAGCATAACTGTTGGAATATAATAGGAGCTTAATAAAAAATAAATATATGACTAATGATTATCACATTCTTTAACCAAAATGTATTTTAGCAATCTGCTTTTTTTGCTACCCCAAAGTTTATATTTCAATAATTTTTGAAATTTCCTTTCTATCTGTCTCCATTATTTGTAGCTCACAGTGTAATCCTCTCATTTTACAAAATAATAATAATAATAATAAATGGAGTCTCGGAGAATAGAAGTTCATACATATATCATTGACTATGTTAATCTATAATAAATGTTTTTTTCTATTATATCACATAATTTCACACTCTACTGAGGGTGTTCAAATACACCATTCTCACCTTATATTTATATCACATATTAATATTTACTTATGCAGCCCTTCTTATAATCACTTTAAACAATATTCAATAATTTCTCCATTTTCACGTAACAGTACACAAATACTTGGACATACCAAAAAAAAAACTTGTACAATTTACATAACTACTGCCTCTTTTTGGATTTCAATTCAGGTCTCTCATTCTAAGCCTAGAAATATTTTTACCATACTATACTGTCTTTTTCTGCTATGACTTTTCATGTTAATGTCAATTTTCAAGCGTACAAACTAGATGCACCTTGTAGTGCTGCAAACTGACAAGCAACTCTTTCAGTTCAGTTCTTGCTTATTATCTGAAAGCTGAGAATTTCATTTTAATTTTTGAACAAAAATAGACTAGTATATCTGAAGCTTTACTATATTTAAAATTCAAATAAAATTCATCCAAAAAAGGAGTCCTTCTAGCAAATAGCTGATAAAGAAGATGACCTGCTAAAGGAATAAATTGTTCTTTTGGCCATGCTGTTACATAAAATAAGCAGCTATATTATCTTCCTCAAAGATTGCATATTTTTTGATCCTTTCTCTGAACAAGATAGTTTATTACTCTCCTACAAATTATTATAAATTTACATCTCAAAAATATACAACAGAAAAGCACATATATTCCACTCTGTCACTAGATGGGAAGTTGATTTAACTTAAACACAGTTTAGAAGGGGCATCATTATATTCCCAGTGCTTAGTTCTTAGAGAGAAGAGTCATAATTGGTCACAGGTTGCTCATGTGAAAGGTAGCTATAAAATCATTTCCCTTGTTAGCTGGTGTCATAAAATATTCAAGTAAAATGACACTGTTTCCCTTACTGAAGCATTAGAGCATCTTCCATCAATCTTCCTGGAGCAGCTTCTAGAACAAAAAGAAGCTAGCTTTTACTGAAGATGGTACCACTGAATTAAAAATAAAAAGGTATTTATTTTATTGAAACACAATTTTAATTTGTTATTATCTCTCTCATTGTTCCAAGTTTTGAGATAGAAAAGATTTTCAAAATCTCTTTCAGTGCTACTTCACTCCTGTCAAATAAGCTCTGTTCAACAAAAAAGGATACTTGTCATTGAAATAGAAAACAAAACAAAACAAAAAACATTTTGATATACTCTACTCTACTCCTTCCTTTTTAGGGAGAATAATAGGTATACCAATATGAAATTAAGTTGGTAAGAAGTACTTCCTCATTACTCAAAGGAAGGAATACAATAAGTCAGACTTTCTATGTTGTACTGATTTGTTCTTAGTGAAGTTTGCTCAAAGAATTCATAGGATTGTGAGCTGACAGTTTGCTTAGAGGTCATTCAATATAAAACTGGCAATGTAAAGAGATTTGCCAAAGTTCAGACAAGAGGTGAGTGTCAGATTCTGGATCTGAAGATTCTAGAACTCTCCTAGATTTGAAAAGAGAAGGATCCTTAAAAATCAAGTAGTTCAATTCCCTCATTTTATGGAATAAGCAATGGGGACTCAGAACTATTGAATAATTTTTCTAAGGTCATATAGGTACAATCAAGGGTCAGAATCATTCTGTGACACCAAGTCTGGGATTCTTTCTTTTTTCATTAGAGAGGTGTGCTGATTCAACTTTAACAGAGAGTACTAAATGACAGCTTTTCAGTGTGACCATTTTTAAGTAGGAACTACTAACGCTGCAAATCAGGGATTATTTCATTGTTTTTTTAATTGTCAAGACTTTATAAAGTGATGGAGAAAGTATTAATCATGCATATTTAAAATATCGCATTTGTATTTTTTCTTTTCAAATCTATTAAACCCTATAAACATACTTCTGCATTATATAATCAGTTTTGGAAAAAAAAGATGAATAAAATCATGAAAGAGGATTGTTCAGAATATTGTCATTTAATAAAACAGGTATTTGCTAAGAATTTCTAAAAATAGGAAACACTGTCAGAACTAAACCAAATGGTACCTTTGACAATTCCTTTCATTTTGTTAGTTCTGGAGAAGACATATCTCAGTAAAGGGATAGAACTTTTCTCACATTTTTAACTCATTTATGACTGTCCTAGTAGCAAATCCATAGGTTAATTTTTATCTCACATCAACAGTCTCCACAAAGTAAAAAATGGAAAGTTATATAATGTACAATTAAAAACTAAAGAATCAAAACAGGACAGAGATTTCTTTTGTGCACATAGAAGAAATGCTAACAGACCCCAAAGAATCACTATGTTCATTGATTAGATTTAAGCAAACAAAAGTTAATTTATAGCTTATTGTTACTGTTGTATATGGTATGATGAAACTGATATTCATATTGAAATATGAAGCATTTTGTGAGCCTATGGAACAGATGTTTCATATTTTACTTATGCTCTGCAGTAGTCTAACAACTTGCAGATTATGTCTTCTTCCAGTTAAGAGGAAGGCTTAACTCCTTTCTTTTGTTGGTTATTTTTTCTGATGAAGAGCTTCCCTTGATATCAGTCAACTGCACCTAAAAGACTTTGTGGTTGTTCAATTGTGTCTGACATCTCATTATTCCATTTATGGTTTTCTTGGCGAAGATATTGGAGTGGTTTGCCATTCCTTCTCCAGCTCATTTTACAGATATGAGGAGCCAAGGCAAACAGGGTTAAATGACTTATTCAATATAATAAGTATTTGAGGACAGATTTAAACTTGAGTTTTCCTGACTTAAGGCAAAGCACTCTATTTATTCTATCAAGATATCCCTGAAAATGACTATTGTCATTGAATTAATAAGGTCATCTCCAAGCCAATTTACTCAGCCTATATTTTCTCTTTATATGTTGCTTCTTCTTGCTTCCCCTATTATACTGGTAGCTGTAGTCAGGGAATGTTTTTGTCCTTTGAAAACACAGTGTTTAACATGGTACCTAGCAAATAATTCTTATTAACTGACTCATAGAACTCTGTTTTCTGTCTGGTCACAACCTGACCATACAGATCTTCATTTAAATCTCACTCTGATATGATTCATCACTGTTTTGCTTTTATTCTGAGTCTGGTCATCTCCATTTCTCCATGGTGCTGGAGTCAACAGGGGTATTTGCCTATACTAGCTCTCTTTTCAGGACTATATCAAAACAACATGGCTCTGGATGTGACCATGTTATTCTCCTTCTGTATTCCTTTATATGGCTTCTCTCCACCTTCAAAGTTATAAACTCTGGAGAAACCCCAGTAATTGTACTTAATGAATGTATGACACAGTAACTATGCTCTTGTCCCTACAAGCCTCCACGTTGCATTCTCTGAGCTAGGAAACCAGACTACAATGACATAGTCCCTTCTTTCTTAGCAGTGGTCCTGTATGCCAACATGTAACAAGACAGTGTACTAAATTTCTAAGGCTTTGATAGAAAGGCAGATTTTACTGTAATTTGTATCTACAAAAGCAGCAAGATACAGTAGATATCAATGAATTGGATGTCAGATTATCTTGATTTATATATTTTCTTAATTATATATTAGCTAAGTGGTCTTGGACAAATCATTTTACTCTCCTAAATTCAATTTCTTGATGAGCAAAACAGGGACAATTAGTAGTGGTACTGACTACTTCAAAAATTGGAGCAGTCAGGTGAGATTTTTTATAGAAATTAACCCTTGAAATCACATTGAAAATGATGAAGTTCTTCCAAATAAAAGGTGATTGAATTATTATTACCTTGACTCCATTTTGCAAGTATTTCACCATTTAAATTGTCAAAGTTCTGCCACCAATGACACAGGCACACATGAGAAAAGGGCTTATAAAGCACTGATGGATATATTTAACTGTCACTAACATCAGAAAACATAGTTTTCATCATTCAGGCTTTGGTAAAGCCGACCCTAAAACCCTGGGCAGTTTATAGAACTATTCAATGCACATCACTGTCCTCAAAGAAACCTAAAATCGGGGGGGGATACAAATAAATCTATGCAGGGAAAACTGCTTAGGTAAGCCAAGTCCTCAGCGATATTTTTTTTTCCCAATAAAAACACCATCTCTCTTGCTCTGTCCTGCTCTCTCTCTCTCTCTCTCTCTCTCTCTCTC
>JAJPUD010007512.1:37799-63021 GCA_023553655.1 Myrmecobius fasciatus | reverse complement strand
TATATATATATTAGGATATAACACTGGAGTTGTGAATTGATTTTGAGAGTTACATACAACTAATCATAGAAAAGAATGAAAAGGTCTTTTTGGAGATAATGACAGTAAATGATGCCTCCTTTATTACAGAACTCAAAGATCTTGCCTTTGTGGTTGTGATAATGGCATAGATGATGCCAAAAATCGGTGCTCTCCTCCTCTTCCAAATGAATCTCTTATACTCAAATTCTTCTTAAAGACATTTCCTTTAGTAAATTAAATTTTATTTTGATAAATCAGATTGTCAAAAGTATATAACCCCACAAATTATTTTCAAAATTCTCCTCCTCTAGGGATGGTTCCCTATCAGGAAAACTATTAGCATAACTGACTTTATCAGGAAGCAAGCTAATGAAAATCATGATTATATCTATAGATGCAAAAAAAAACCAAAAACATTTTAAAACTGTGCATATCCTTTGAACCAGCAGTATCACAACTGTCAGTTATTTAAAGTAATTGTAAATAAGAGAAAAGGACACATATGCACAAAAAGATTTGTAGCAGTCCTTTTTGTAATGACAAGGAACTGGAAACTGAGTGGATGCCCATCAGTTAGGAGATGGCTGAATAAGTGATGGTATATGAATGTAATGGAATATTATTGTACTATAAGAAATAATCAGCAGGTTTGGTTTCAAAAAGGCCTGGAGAGACTCATGTGAACTGATGCTAAGTGAAGTGAGCAGAACCAAGAGCATATTGTACACAGTATACAACAGGAATATATGATGATCATCTCTGATGGACTTGGACATTTTCTTTTTTATATTTTTATTATTATTATTATTACAGCTTTTTATTTTCAAAATATATACATTGATAATTTTCAATATTCACCCTTGGAAAGCCTTGTGTCCCAAATTTTTCCCTCCTTTCTCCCCAACCCTCCACAGACAGCAAGTAATTTAATATATGTAAACATGTGCAATTCTTCTATACATATTTCCACAATTATCATGTTGCACAAGAAAAATCAGATCAAAAAAACCCCAGAAAAAGTGAGAAACAAAACAAAATGAAAGTAAACAACAATAAAAAAGATAAAAACACTATGTTGTGATCCATACTCAGTCTCCACCGTCTTCTCTCTGGATGCAGATGGCTTTTTTCATCACAAGACCATTGGAACTGGCCTGAATCATCTCATTGTTGAAGAGAGCCACATCCATCAGAATTGATCACCATACAATCTTGCTGCTGTGTACAATAAACTCCTGGTTCTGCTTACTTCAATTAGTATTAGTTCATATAAGTTCCTTCAGTACTCTCTGAAATCATCCTGCTGTTTGTTTCTTATATAACAAGTACATTCCATAGCATTGATATACCATAACTTATTCAGCCATTCTCCAACTGATGGGCATAAACTCAGTTTCCAGTTCCTTGCCATTACAAAAAGGACTACTACCAACATCTTTGCACATGTGGATCCTTTTCTCTTCTATATGGTTACATTGGTATACAAACACAGTAGTTGCACTGCTGGATAAAAGAGTGTACACTGTTTGATAGGCCTTTGGACATAGTTTCAAATTGCTCTACAGAACAGTTGATTCAGTTCATTACTACACCAACAATGTATTCCTGTCCCAGTTTTCCCATATCCACTCCCACATTTGTCATTATCTTTTATTGTCTTAGCCAGTCTGAAAAGTGTGATTGTATCTCAGAATTCTCTTAATTTGCCTTTATCTGACCAATCATCATTTAGAGCACTTTTTCATATAAAAAGAAATAATTTCAATTTCTTCATCTGAAAATTTTCTGCCATATTCTTTGACCATTTATTGATTGGAGAATGGCTTGAATTTTTATAAATCTGAGTCAGTTATCTCTTTTTTTATTAAAGCTTTTTTTTAATTTTCAAAACATAAGCATGATACTTTTTCAATATTAACCACTGCAAAAACATGTGTTCAAATTTTTCCCTGCCTTATCCCCAACCCCTCTCCTAGATGGCAAGTAATCCAATATATGTTAAACATGGTAAAAAATATATGTTAACTCCAATATGTGCATACATATTTATACAAATATTTTGCTGCAAAAGAAAAATCAGATGAAAACAGGAAAAATGAGAAAGAAAATAAAATGCAAGTAAACAACAATAAAAAGAGTGAAAATGCTATGTTGTTTTCCACTGTCAGTTCCCATAGTCCCCTCTCTGGGTGTAAATGGCTCTCTTTACAACAAGATCATTGGAACTGGCCTGAATATCTCATTGTTGAAAAGAGTCACTTCCATCAGAATTGATCGTCATATAATCTTGATGCTGCTGTGTACAATGATCTTCTGATTCTGCATATTTCACTTAGTATTAATTCATGTAAGTCTCTCCAGGCTTCTCTGAAATCATCCTGTTGGTCGTTTCTTACAGAACAATAATAATCCATAACATTCATATACCATAACTTATTCAGCCATTCTCCAACTGATGGACATCCACTTAATTGTCAGTTTCTTTTTTTTATATATAAAGCTTTTTATTTACAAAACATATGAGTGATTTTTCAACATTGACCTTTGCAAAAACTTTTTTTTCCCAAGCTTTTCCCCTCCTTCCCCCCACCCCCCACCCCTAGATGACAGGTAATCTAATACATGCTAAATAGGATAAATTATATGACAAATCCAATACATGTATACATATCTATACAGTTATCTTACTGCACAAGAAACATCAGATCTAGAAAGAGGAGAAGAAAAAAAACAACCTAAGAAGGAAAACAAAATGCATGGAAATATTCACAGAAAGCGTTAAAATGCGGTGTTGTGGTTCACACTCAGTTCCCACAGGCCTCTCTCTGGATGTATATGACTATCTTCATCGCTGAACAACTGGTTTGAATCACATCATTGTTGAAGAGAACCATGTCCATCAAAATTGATCATCATATAGTCTTGTTGCTGTGTATAATGTTCTCCTGGTTCTGCTGATTTCACTCAGCATCAGTTCATGCAAGTCTCTCCAATCCTCTCTGAAATCCTCCTGTTGGTCATTTCTTACAGAACAATAATATTCCATAACATTCATATACCATAATTTATTCAGCCATTCTCCAATTGATGGGCATCCTTTCAATTTCCAGTTTCTTGCCACTACAAAAAGGGCTACCACAAACATTTTTGCACATGTGGGTCGCTTTCCCTCCTTTAAAATCTCTTGGGGATATAGGCCCAGTAGAAACACTGCTGGGTCAAAGGGTATGCACAGTTTGATAACTTTTTGAGCATAGCTCCAAATTGCTCTCCAGAATGGTTGGATCTGTTCACAGTTCCACCAACAATGTATCAGTGTCCCAGTTTTCCCACATCCCCTCCAACAGTTATCATTATCATTTCCTGTCATTTTAGCCAATCTGACAGGTGTGTAGTGGTATCTCAGAGTTGTCTTAATTTGCATTTCTCTGATCAATAGTGACTTGGAGCACCTTTTCATGTGACCGGAAATAGTTTCAATTTCTTCTTCTGAAATCAATTGTCAGTTTCTTGCCAATACAAAAAAGGCTGTGACAAACATTTTTGCACATGTGAGTCCCTTTCCCTCCTTTAAGATCTCTTTGGCATATAAGCCTAGTAGAAATACTGCTGGGTCAAAGGATATGCACAGTTTGATAACTTTTTGAGCATAGTTCTAACTTGCCCTCCAGAATGCTGGATCCATTCACAGTATATTTATTTCTGTTTCCATTCAATTTTCTCCAAGTCTATCAGACCTTACTTTTCTAAAATTCTATTTACCTCCTTAACTTCTTTTTTATTTATTTTTTGATTTAATTTATCTAGTCCTAAGAGAGCGAGTTGGAGATCCCCCATTACTATAGTTTTCCTGTCTAATTCTTCTTGCACCTTCTTAATTCTCCTTGAGAAATTTGGATTCTATACCATTTAGTGCATACATGTACATTACTTCTTTATCTATGGTACCTTTTATTAGAAGATAGTTTCCTTCCTTATCTTTTTTAATTAGATCTATTTTTACTTTTGCTTGATCTGAGATACTGCTTTTTTTTTTATTTCAGCAGAAGCATAATAGATTTTGCTCCAGCCTTTTATCATTACTCTATATGTATCACTCTGCTTTAAATGTATTTTTTGTAAACAATATATTAAAGGATTCTGGCTTTTAATATAGTCTGTTATCAGCTTTCATTTTATGGGAGAGTTCATCCCATTCCACATTCACATTTCAAATTACTAATTCTATTTCCTGCCATCTTATTTTCCTCAAGTTATATTTATCTCTTTTCTTTCCCCCTTTCCTTTCTCCCCAGTATTTTGCTTCTGACCAGAAACTTCCTCAAATAGCTCTCTGCTTTTACAGCCCCTCCCCTTTCTTATACTTTTCCCCTACTACTTCTGTTTTCCCTTCTATTAGCCTCCTTCTTTCCTTTTCCCTTTTCCCTCCCACTTCCCTGTAGAGTGAGACAACTTTTTCTGTGAAGCTAAATATGTCTGATATCCTCTCTGAACCAAATCTGATGAGAGTAATTAAGTTTCACACAATGCTCATGCCCCACCTTTTTTTCCCTTAATTGTAATAGACCTTTTTTGCCTCTTCATGAGACATAAGGACTTGGACATTTTTAACAATGAAGTGATTCAATTTAATTCCAATAGATTTGTGATGCAAAAAGCCATCCACATCCAGAGGGAAAACTATGGAGACTGAATGTGAATCACAGCACAGTATTTTCACCTTTTTTGTTGTTGTTGTTTGCTTGGTTGTGTTTTTTTTAATTTCTCATTTTTCCCCTTTTGATCTTCTTTTTTGATTTTCTTGTGCTGCATTTAAATGTTGAAATACTTAGAAGAACTACATGTGTTTAACCTATATTGGTTTACTTACTCTCTAAAAGAAGGAGGAGGTGGAAAAGGAGGGAGAAAAATTTGGAACATAAGGTTTTGCAAGGGTGAATGTTGAAAACTATCTTTGCATGCACTTTGAAAAAAACTATAAAGCTATTATTTTAAAAATAAAAACTATTATTGTGTTTCCTCAGGCAAATCACTGAACCTCAATTGCCTCAGGAAAAAAAATCTAGTCTTTTTTTCTATGCTTACCTCTCAACTTTCTTTTGAATTAAAAAACATTTCATTGACTCTGATTTTGCCCAACAGTTAACAACAACCCTCCCAATCACTCCATACAAAAATGAAGGGAGGGGAGGAGAGAAGTCCTTATAAAACATAAAGACAATTATGTCTAATACTTTCTGTTCTTAAAACTATGATCATTTTGGTTTCCTAAAATAAATAGTTCTTCTGATTTTACTCACTTCACTCTGCTTCCATTCGTATTACTTAGGAAGTTCTGAAATTGGTCATTTTGTGTAGCACTGTAAAATTCATTAGGTTCATAGACACACACACACACACACACACACACACACATCTTCAACTGATCAGTTATCTTTTTCAATTGCAGTTCTTTGTTTTTCTTAAGCTATGGAATAATAAGCATCCTTTAGTCATGTATACTTAGTATGTTCCCTGATTCTTACAAGCCACCTCTAACTGGAAACATATAATAGAACTTATGGACCTTCCCTGTGGAAATAGGACTACTCTTTTCTACCCAGCTATTTTCCTTCTTCCCTTTGCATTTGTATTGCTCACTGGTTCTCCAAATTCCCCATTAGTGTATTATCTCCTTATTAGTGACTCATGATTTCTATTACTACTTTAGGGCTTGTCTTCACCAAGTTTCTTATACACTGAAAATTATTTTTGTAATGCTCAGGAAGAAACTGAGATAGTATCACACATTAGAGATTAGATATTACTTTATTGATCCAGATAAAAGACTAGCCGACTGAATAAGACTAACATCACAAAGTATTCAATGATCCATTGAGGAAAGTCATGGATTAATATAGGTTCCTATAGCTGGGGAAGAAAGAACAGCTGAGAGATATCAGGGGTTCAAAAGAAACTATTAATTCAATTCTGACAGGTGGGGAGTAAGGGGAAGAAGAGTACTATAGCTATAAATTTAGGTAGGGAGTGAAAGCTGCTGGAGAAGCTGGGACAGTGAGTCTGGGTCGTTTAGATAAGAGGTATGTTGAGGCTGACCAACTGGACGTTTTATAATTCCCTTGAAAGGTGAGTCCAATTATTTCTGAAGGTCAGGAAGTGGGGATTGCTATTCTGGGACAGAGCAATTAAGGGAAGTTTTGTACATGGGAACTGTAGCATTAAGGGAAACAGGGCAATTTAGGGAAACTGATATTGGGAACTGTGCCTGGGACAGAGCAATTGAGGGAAACTGATACATGTGGCACAACACTTTAAGCAACATTGTAAAATTAAGTTCTAGCATATTTAACCTGTTAGTTTAAGCATTGCAAAACTCAAATCCAACAGTTTAAATATGCTAGAACTTACTTTTTTCATGGGAGAATCAGACCATGGAGTAGCTGAATAGCTAGCCAATCAGGAGAACTTCTGATGCTCACTGTTCCTTAACAATGTTACTTAAACATCAACTGAACACAGAGATACTTGTAATTGCTGAAAACCAGTTTTGATCCTTTCAGAAAGGAAAAACAAACATCTTGCTCTTCTGAGTTATTTAAAGAGCAGCAACCTTCACGTTTTCTGGTTTATAATATTTACAGATATCCTCTCCTTAGACCCCCATTTCCCACCTGTTTTACCAGTTTATTGTATTTCTCTGTTAAAACCCTGATTTTAGTCATAAATACATCAAAAGGACCTAAAAACTCATATATGACTCATCTTTTCCAACTCTCCTTTGAGCAGATGAGAACTTTTTCTCACTATTCCTAGCTTGGAAGCTTTTCTTCTCAGGTAATCGATACAGTTATAATCTTTATAAACTGTGAACCAGCTCTGGTGATTCCAGGTTCCCCTTTTTTGACCTGGGGTTTTATTTTCTTTTTTGTTGCTGGTGTTTTTTTTTTTTTCCATTTCACAATTCAAAGTGATTTTCTATTTTAACAATGTGAAACATAACTCCAGTGTTGGAGTTTTCAGGCCACATAGGGAATGAGGTCAGGAAGTTGCCTCTAGGACAAATCTTAGGACATGCATAGAAGGTATGCTCCCATCTCTGCTTGTTTGAATACATGGATTCTTCCTAGTCTTATCCCAAGTTCCACTTTCAATATAAAACCTTGCCTGAATTTCACAACTGCCAGTGTTCTTCTTCCCTAAATAACATTGTATTTTGAATGTACTCTGCATCAAATTACATATTGAATGCACATATTATCTCCTTCATTAGAATGTGTCTTGAGGGTAAAAACTGTTTCACTTTTCTCTTTATGTCTATAATATTTAGCACACTTTCTGCAACATAGTTTGAACTAACCAAATTCTTCATAATAGGAAAACGTGTGTGCACATGCACACACACATATCTGGCAGAATATTCTGGGCAGTTGGAACTTGGGGGATTTCCTTGATGGGGTGCAGCTTCTAGGGGAAATATAGCAGTAATCCTGAGACCCTCTGACTTTAGGATTATTCTAACAATTTAAAATAATCTGAAAGTCTCTTGGCTTTAGGAATACTATAATAGTTATATAGTTCTTCCCCTAGCTTTTATGGAAGATACAGCAGTAATCCTGAAGTCCCCTGACTTTAGGAGTGCTATTTTTCTAACAATATGTTTGTCAATAATCCTAAAGTCTTCTGGTCTAAGGAATATTATAGTATAGTCTTACAAACATTTCTAACTGTCAGATAAACAACCTGTTGCTCAGGGATAACAAAGTTTCTGAGACAACAGTGAATAGACTACCCCTCAAACATACCTGAAGGCCATAAAACTTTCAAATAAGTAACATGAAGCCCCTGGTTTCTCTAACTTTTTCCTATAAATTTATCTCCTTGCTTCTGGTTCTTTGCCAAATTCCTTGGGAACTTAGCCTTCTTCAATTGGAGTTACAATTATAATAAACCTTGCTCCTTGAATTGGTGATGGGTTCAAGCCTGAATATTTTTTGAGATACCTTTAAAACCCCAACCTTTTTGAGTCTCTTTTAAACCCCAACATCCTTACATGACACAGTATAGCAGTGATTTGATTAACCTACTTGTGACCTTGACTAAGAAGTCAATTTCCCCCCCCCCAAGGACCATGAGGCAGGTTTTTTTATTCTACTGAGAATATTAGAATTTTTTTTTCAGAATTTCAGAATTAGAGAGGCCTTCCATAGCTATTTGATAAAAGCAACATTTGCAAGTGGCATTTGGTAATATCTTTCTGAGTGGAAAGGGAAGTAAATACTCTGTCATCATATTCAAATAAAATCTCTCCCTCAAGACCATTTGTTCCATTAAAAAACAAATAGAATCCACCTTTTAAATTTCTGTCATTTGTGGACTGTTTGAGACACTGAGTTTTTGATAATTCATTGTTGCTGAAATCATATGATTATGCCATCCTAATGATGGTGACTCTTTTCTCTACAATTTCTAAATACATCTAGAGAAATCACCAGTCAGATGATCCACCCAGATAATCATGAATCAAATTTGCCAGAATTTTTTACATGATGAACAAAATTATAGTGTTTTGTCCAAGATCACAGCAAGGTTGATGTAGAAGAATATTAAGAAATATTAGCCTCAAAGGTTCCTATGTATAGTTTAGCTTACTTAGAATTGCAGTCCCTCCAAAATTCAATACTGAACACACAGAAAAAGAAACTCTAATTAAGTGACTTTGGCATCAACCAAAGACTCATAAAAATGTACACTTTTGGATGAAATATGGATTTTTCTCTCATTTAGCATCCATAACCCTTCCTTATCCCACTTCTATGTGCAAATTTTCTACATTTCAATAGCCTAGCTCCACTAAGAGCTTTTATTTATTTCCTGTAAAATTTCATAGAAGGATTCAGAAATGGATGCCTCAAAGCTAAATATATATTATTATCAGTCATTAAAAAGTGGTATTTAATGGAGTTCACCCCACTTGAAAGGGGAAAGAAAGGACATTTTTTCCCTCTGTACAAAATTAGGGTATGATGAATTAGTTGTTAAATGAAATAAAGTGACATAATCCCTTTTTAAGTCTAATAACACTCTTAGGTCTCTTCTGAGTTTTCCAGGTTTCAATTTAATAGTGTATCTTTGTCCTCCAGTTACATGTGAATAATTTCTGCTTATTGAAACAGGGGAGGTAAGAATTATATTTGTTTTATTTTTTTCCACAATCACGTTTGCCCTTAATGACACACTTTCCGAGATTCTGTGATCCTGCCTAAAAACCTCATTTAATTGTCCTTGGCCTCTTCTCCTTATCTGTAAAATGAGGTAGTTTTCATAGATAATGTATTATATATTTGCTCCCTTTTAGTTCTAGATCTATGAATCTAAGATCCTTTTGCTTTATTTCCCTTACTCCCCCCTCACAACAGATATGCTAATTTCTCTGACTATAAACTAATTGGAAGGTTAGAGTCAGTATAATATAGTGAAAAGAAGAGTAAACTGGAGGAGAAGGGAAGGAAATGGATATATTATAAAGTGCCTGTTAAGTTCCAGAGACTTTGCTAAATGCTTTACTAATGTTGCATTTGATCCTTCAATAGCTGAGAAAATAAATACAGACAAAAGTTAGCTGACTTGTTCAAGTCACACAGTTTGCAGGTATTTGAAGCCTGGTCTGAAGATTAGTATTCCTGATTCCTGGCCCAACAATCCACTGTCCCATTTCATTGCCTAGGAGTGAGGCAGCACTTGGATTTGAATCCATTCTCTTATCTATATTCCCTCAGCTTCTTGCCTGAACTTTTCCAATATTGTTTTAATTGCTATTTCTATTTCTTGTTTGTATCCCCTATATTTCATTTTTCAAATGCTTACTTAATATTTAAAATCCTTTGTAGTTCTCCTCTTACTGCATTTTTTTTCCTGTTTCTCATTATTTCCTAAACAAATCAAAGAAATTGATACTGGATTGATATTCAATCTTCTACCCCTCCTTTTCACTATCTCTTATGCCTAGAATATATGCCCTCATCTCTGTTTCTTTGGATCCTCAGTTTCCTGCAAAGTCCAGCTCATCTGTCATATTTTGGGATCCTGCCCTGATTCCTCTAAATCCTACTACTCCCCCTAAAATATCATGCTATATATTTTGCATACATTTGTATATATATTTTTTATTTCTTTCCATTTTTGGAGTTTCATTTTTATTTTAATCTGAAATAAATCAAATCATAAGGGTAAATAAGCCTCATCCATTCAAACATCTATATGTAACTTGAACTTCCCAGTAGGATCCTTGAAGCAGTGAATGGATAAGTGCATGGAGTAAATATGCAAGTCTCATATTGAATATATAAATTCAATAGGAAGTTCTTGGTGCCAATATTATACATCTTTATGAATAGCAAATTCTTCTGTAAGTCTAACTTAAATCTCTAAATTCCCTCTTGTATTTTCCTCAGTAAGTATAAACAGAGATTAATTTTAATTTATACAGCATCTATCCCTAGAACTAGCATTCTTTTTCAATGCTATATAAACTCAGTTCCTTTACTTTTTCCTCAAAGGAGCAATTTTCCAAGGTTTAATTTTTATATGTATCATTTTTTTTAAAGATAGCACAATATGGAGTAGTTACTCAAAGAAATGGCTCATTTTGTAAGTTCCACAAATAACTTTTCTTGTTTTAATATGTTTATAAAAAGAACAAGTGGGAATTATTAGAGAAAAAAGATATTGTTAGTATGTAGAGAATTTTGTGTTATTGAGCATAGAATGATCCTCATGATATACATAAGACATCAGTGAAAGAACAATTTCATCTTCTAATAGAGGTATATTAATTAAGACTTCTCTTAATGTTCTATTATGTGCTATTAATTTCCCTTATATAGTTCTTGACTCTCATTCTATCTCTGTCATTTTCTTTCTTTGACCTTGTTACTCTCTGTCTTTGTCTCTGTCTTTCTTGTACTAAAAACTTGTTCTTTTCTATGTACGTTATGGGGTACCTCTGAGCCTAAAAACAAATAGTGATTTTTTTGTCAAAGAACTAGTATAAATTTAGGGCAGCTAGGTGGCACAAAAGAAAAAATGCTGGGCCTGATGTGAGGAAGACTGATTTTCCTGTATTAAAATCTGACCTCAGATATTTTTTAGAGGTATGACCATGGGCAAGTCACTTAACATTGTTTGCAGCAATTTCCTCATCTGTAAAAATGAGAAGGAAATGGTAAATTACTGCAGTATGTTTGCCAAGAAAGTTCTAAATGGTGTCACAAAGTGTCAGACTTGGCTGAAAATAATTGAACAGCAATACTTAAATTTGGAGAGGTTTGCTGAAAACTTGAACTGCTGAACAATTATTATTTTTTTTTGAGGGATGAGGGAAAATAAGGAACAGCCACTCATGAAAACCATCTTCTCACTGAAGCTGGCAGGAATTGTAATCCTCAGTATCAATGGAAGAATTCAAAGTTACTTACTAAAATTTTTATCTATTTTTTATTTTATTTTAATGAGGTCAACTAGCTATGGACAACTTAGCTTTAAGGTAACCTAGAAGAATTAGTATTAGAGAGATCAATAGGTTGTATCTTAGCCTTAGCTGCTGAACTTGAAGGAAGGAAACCATAGCTTAAAAGACTACTTCAGATAATTATTAGCTATTTAACTATGAGAAAGTCATTTTACATTTCTAAGGTAAAATAAGTCTAATAAATAAACAGTTAAGTTAATAAGCATTTCTTAAGTGCCAACAACATTCCAGGTTCTGTCTTAAGTTCTGGGGATATAAAGAAATGGAAACAAACAAACAAACAAATAAAAACATCCTTTCTCTCAAAGTGCTCCCAGTCTAATATAAACAATTAAATACTGACTTGAGGCATCCAGGTTAAATTGTGGATAATCTGAGAAAGAAAGGTACTACCATTAAGGAGCATAGTGAAGGAGTTCTTAAAGAAGGTGAGACTTTAGTTAAGACTTAAAGAATTCCATGGAAAATAAGAGATGAAGATGAAGAGAATGTTGTCATAAGCCAAGATTAAATATTGTATATAAAAATTGAAACTTTAAAGCACTATATAATTGTCAGTTATGATTATTAAAAACCTCACGGTACACTAATATTCATCACTTATGGGTCACACATACCTAGCAATATTCCACAGTGTACAAGTACTTTCTTCAAAATAGCAGATGGTGCATATATGAACTGCATTTTTTGTATATATGAATGCAATTCATGTTGCATATTGCAACAATATGTATTGTTCAGTGGTGCCTGATGCTTTCTGACCTCATTTGAAGTTTTTTTGGCAAGCATATTAGAGTGATTTGCCATTTCCTTCACACAGCTAGTAAGTGTCAAGAGAGGTCAGATTTGAACTCAGAAAGATGAAATCAAGTCCCATACTTTATTTCCATGCACCATCTAGCAGCCTGAACTCTGCTATACTGATTAGTAAACTGAAGCTGGGACAGATGAAATAGCTGTGTGAGACATCAACCTTTATCCAAATTAAAATTAGAGACTCTCAAAGTAAAAAACAAAAATAAATAAATAAATAAAAAGGATTAGTTATCATCTCCTGAGAAAAGGAAACTCATAGCAGAGAGGAGTGCAAAGCACAAAGTACAAAACACAAGACCATATAGATCCTAATATAGAAGCCCTGACACACTTCTGATCTTTTCTCCCATTGGTTAGGGGAGTCCAGGCTTACATCTTAACCAGGAAATCTACCCTAGACAAAAAGAATACAAGTTAATAATGCACTTTTTAGTGTCTAAGGTACTTAAATGCTAATGAAAACTTGTGCAGGGGGGTGGGGACAGGAGGGGAATATGTTTATCTAAGATAACACCTGCAGCTTTTGCTATAGCACAACTTGTTACTACAAGGTCTCAGATCACAATTAGGACATATGTTGAAACCACATCCTTTTGAGAGGTCTTTATTCAGTTAATGCCATTCAATTCTTTTTTATTAACCTTTGAAGACCTCTCACAGCCTTCTTGATACATTTCCTCAACCTTCTTTTCCTCAGTCTCCAATAACTCTGGACATAGTCTGCTAAAAAATTCAGTGCCTTAATTATTTTGATCCTGGCCTGGAGTAGAATGAGCCTATTCAGAATATAAATTAGGGATCTCACCCCCAACTTCTGTCTGGGGCCACCTCTCATCTCAACCATTTGTATCTGCAGTAAAGATGTCCATCATGAAAGTCAACAACAATAGGGAATTGTCACTCAATTTGCATTCCTTCTCCATTATTTCTTATAAAATCTTAGAAGTAAATTATGTTCCATTATCAGAATCATTAGGCTCTAACAACCCCTATTTAGGTACAATTTGTTCCAATGTTATTCTACTAACCTTTCTCTCTTTTTTTTCCCTAAGGCAATTGGGGTTACGTGACTTGTCCAAGGTCACACAGCTGGGAAGTGTTAAGTGTCTGAGGCCAAATTCGAACTCAGGTACTCCTGACTTCAGGGCTGGTGCTCTATTCACTGTGCCACTTAGCTGCCCCTCCACTAACCCCTCTTAAGGCAGCAGAATTCAGGGGAAAGCTTTCACCCATCCTATCAAATGGTCCACCATAATCAGTAAATAAATAGCTCAGTTTTCCCACTGCTACCATTTTAGTTAAATATAATTTGAATATTCTGGAACCAGGCTCCCTCCCTCTGGAGGGACACCTCCTCAATACCTTCTTATCTATCTTTAGACATAGTACATATACCTTTCAATTATTGATTTTGCAATTGCACATATCCCCTATACACCAAATTTTCTTGCTTTGCTTTTGGGTGTTCTGACCTCCAAATCAGTTCAGAATCATCATCCAGAGGCATTTTGAGTGGCCTGGGGGAGAAATCTGGCAAGTCCTTACATCTACTTTGCCATCCTGGCTCCACCTTTCCACATTTTCTTAAAAAGATACAAGTTACTTGAGCAGTCCAATGTCTTACAGCTAAAATCTTCCTAGTCATGGCCTTTGTTAACATTCTCCTCTCATCAAATAATTATCAACATCTTTCAGGTTTTTTATTTGCAGTTTGCAGTTTTTTTGTTAGTCTCAGCTTCAGGCCCTCAGAAGACTTTTAGTCATGTTAATTAGATTTACTTAAAAATATAGAAGACTAACATATTAGTTGACAGAGAAAGTGCCAAGCAACTTAAAAATGGGTCTCAAAATCCCCATAATCTTCTAAAATATTTTAGCAGTTCTATAAGGAACTACTTCTGCAGACCCAAATCAGACAGTTCTAGGTCTACAGAAATATGTCAGATTTTTTTTTCCCAAAGTCTTCCAATCCTTTTCCTCCTTCCTTTTGTAAATCAGGAAAGGGCTAAGTACCTGCAAAAGCAAGCTGCTTACTACCAGAGATTTTAAAGTAACAGTGAGTTGCTTTTCTATTTCCCTAAAGTTCCCCAAAACTCTCAGATTCTTCCAATACTTTCCTTTATTTCTTCTACTTGATTTTAACATATTCACTAAGTTAAATATATTTTCTTTCCTTCTTTATCCAATTCACCTATCCTTACACTGAGGAGTGGGGGTAGTGAGGCTTGGAGAGAGAAACTTTTCCTTCAAAATCATCAATCTTATCAGTTGCTTTTCCTACCAAACTTTTGTGCTTTTAAACCACATTTTTCCTATACAATTTTATAAATTCTACCCTTTAAGTATAAAGGGAGATAGCAAGACAAACCTTCAAGATTCAGAATATGTATATATATAAATATCTTTGGACCAAATTTCATAAAATGGCTGGCAAAATTGACAAAACTTAAAACATATGCAAATCTCTCAATATAAAATTTAGCAAGCAACATAGTAACAAATATATTTCATCTAAATAGGACATACAAGCATGTGATCTCTTTAGGTAAATTATTCAAGAACTTTGTTTTAATATTCAATTTTTTACTTAAAATCAAATCAAATGCAGATTTAAACTTCTAATAGCAATACTTCAATATCAGTGCACACATATTTCTAAATCTTATTTCCAAATATATCAATTGAAATAATTCTAATCATACAATTTAAATTTGAACACACAGATTTAGGTCACATTTTTGGGAAAAACAAAAAAACTAAACTCCTCTTCCCCTTCAAAAATGTCACCATCGTAGATTCCCATAATTTTTACAATGGTTGCTATTTCCTGCACAAAATTTGTACTCTTCTCTAAATCCAAATGATAGGAAAGGAGGAAAGATTTTATTTACCTATATCCCAAGGCACATAGGGACAGACCATACCTTTAAATCCTAGGTAGCCAGATCTTTTCCTTTAAAATTGAACTGACTGAGAGAAATATAGAAGACAAGCACAGGCCCTCTCTCTCTATCTCTTTCTCTTTCTCTCTTCTCTCTCACTCTCTCTCTTTCTCTCTCTCTCTCTCTCACACCCACAGACACACACACACTTCACACTCACATACACAAACACAAACTGCTTTTCTAAATCAACTAAGCTCACTTTCTCAGGTTCTCATTCCCAAGGGAAGGCAAAGAGAGGAGTTCTGGAACTACTGTCTTAGGCCAATGCTATGGGCCATTGTCCCACATTCAGCAACCACAAAGCTGCATAGTCACTTTCCTTCTATATTAAAGCCTCCTTTGAATTTACACTCAGACCTGAGGGATCAACAGTTCCTCCCAGCCAGTCCTCTGCTGAAAAAAAAAAACAATATTTAATCATTTTCTTTCAGAGTAAGACTCTGAAGCTTGATGCCTATCCTCTAATGGTTTAACCAGATTCAGGCTGGGAGAAACTGAAAGCTACTTCCTGAAACAGCAATGAAAGGCACTGGAGTCTTTCAGCCTAAGCATCTTAGGGCTGTCCTTCTGATGGAGGGCCCACAACCAACTAACCTTTGTCCAGGATGCATTTTTCATCTCATTAACCCCAAAGTTTAAACTTCTAGTCGCTTCATTCTCATTCCTTGAGAGTACTTGACTTCATGCCTTCTACTTACCTCTCTCTACTCTCCATTAAGTGTGGTGGCCCAATAAATCCTAAATTCAAATTAGTAAAAGGGGGAGCAGAGCCAAGATGGCAGAATGCAGACACAACTCTTTGTGACCACCTCTGACCTTTCTCTCAAACCAACAGCAGTTTAAGGATCTAAACTGGTTCTGAAGTCACAGCACCCCTAAATATTTGGAGGACAACACATTACCAAAAGAAGTTACCTTGGAAGAGTTTCAGAACAGGTCTGTTTCAGTCAGGCAAGGAGACAGTTTGCCTATAGCAGCTTAGGAAGACAGGGGCAGGAAGCCAGGCCAGGACTCAGAGATTGGCAGTTTCTAAGCACCTGGGAAGTTTCTGTGAGCCTCTCAGCCCACTCTGCCCTGGTTGCAATAAGGTACTTTGCCAGATTTGCTTTTTGTAAAAGGTAAATTGTAAACAACTAAGAACACTGGACTTGGCCCCAATTGCCCAGCACCAGAACTCAATCAGTGGAATTTCCCCAAGGCAAATTAAAGCAGCTGTTGCAGCTTTGCTTTAAATAGACCTCAAGCTTTAAAAAAAAAATTTAAAAAAAGAACTCTCACTATAGACAGCTTTTATGGAGAGAGAGAATAGAACCTTAGACCCTGAGGTTCATAAAAATAAAGAAACTCCTGAGGAAGCCACAAAGGGAGACATGAGCTGGGCCCCCTTTCACAAGGCTTTCCTGGAAGACTGCATAAAGAATTTGAAAAAGGAATTAGAAGAAAAATGGGGAATTAAATGAGATCATTGAAGGAAGGATATAATACCCTATGAAAGAGATATGAAAAAGACAGCAATTCACTGAAAAACAAAATTGATGAAATGGAAAAAGACTGCAATGAACAAAAAAATTCAATGGGCCAATTACAAAAGGAGCTAAAAAAAGTAACTGAAGAAAAGAATACACTAAAAATTAGAATTGAACAAATGGAAATGAATGAATCAATAAGACTTCAAGAATCAATCATAGAAAAGCAAAAAAAAATAGAATAAAATGTGAAATATCTCCTAGGAAAAACAACTGACCTGGAAAATAGATCTAGGACAGACAATCTAAGGATTATTGGACTTCCTGAAAGCCATGATGAAAAAAAGAACCTAGACATCATCTTCCAGGAAATCATAAGAGAAAACTGCCCTGATATTTTAGAATCAGAAGGTAAAGCAGCCATCAAAAGAATTCACCCATCACCTCCTGAAAGAGACACCAAAATTAAATCCACAGGGAATATCATGGCTAAATTTCAGGACTATTGCACCAAGGAAAAGATATTGCAAACAACTAAAAAGAAACAATTCAAATACCTAGGAGCTAAAATTAAAATCACCCAGGATCTGAGATTCTACCTTAAACAATCAAAGGGCCTGGAATCATATATTTCAAAAGGCAAAAGAACTTGGATTACAACCACAAATAAGCTATCCAGCTGGAATGAGCATTATACTTCAGGGAAGAAGATGGACATTTAATGATACAGGTAAACTCACCTATTTCTAATGAAAGACCAGATATGAACAAAAAATTTGAACTCCAAGCACAGAACTCAAGAGAAGCATAAAAAAGTAAAAAGGAAAGAACTGTTGAAACTATATTACTACTATGGGTATACTTAAAGAACAGGGGTAAAATTTAATATTATTTTGATACTATGAAAAAAAACTTGAAGTAGAAGGGGTATTATACTGGAAAAAAGAATTCAAGTGACTCTCCAATCGATAAATGGTCAAAGGATATAAACACACAATTTTCAGCTGATGAAATTAAAACTATTTGTAGTCATATGAAAAGGTGCTCCAAATCACTACTGATCAGAGAAATGCAAATTAAGACAACTCTGAGATACCACTACACACCTGTCAGATTGGCTAAAGTGACAAGAAAAGATAAAGATAAATGTTGGAGGGGATGTGGGAAGATTGGAACACTGATGCATTGTTGGTGGACCTGTGAATGGATGTAAGCATTCTGGAGGGTAATTTGGAACCTCTGCTGAAAAAATTGACAAACTGTGCATACCCTTTGACCCAGCAGTGTTTCTATTGGGCCTATATCCCAAAGAGATCTTAAAGGAAGGAAAGGAACCCACATGTGCAAAAATATTTGTGGCAGCCCTTTCTGTAGTGGCTAGAAACTGGAAACTGAATGGATGCCCAACAATTGGAGAATGGCTGAATAAATTATGGTATATGAATGTTATGGAATATTATTGTTCTATAAGAAACGACCAGCAGGATGATTTCAGAGAGGCCTGGAGAGACTTGCATGAACTGATGCTGAGTGAAATGAGCAGAACCAAGAGATCATTGTACATGGCAATAACAATACTATATGATGATCACTTCTGATGGACATGATTTTCTTTAATAATGAGATGTTTCAAACCAGTTCCAATTATTCAGTGATGAAGAAAGCCATATACACCCAAGGAGAGGCCTGTGGGATCTGAGGGTGGACCACAACATAGCATTTTCATTCTCTCTGTTGATGTTTGCTTGCATTTTGTTTTCTTTTTCCTGTTTTTTTTTTCTTGTGGGTCCACATTTTTCTTGTACAGCAAAATAACTGTATAAATTTGTATACAATTATTCAATTTGTCGTAAATTTTAACATAATTAACATGTATTAGACTACCTGCCATCTAGGGGAAGAGTGAGGGGAAGGAGGCAAAAATTTGTAACAGAAGGCTTTGCAAGGGTCAGTGTTGAAAAATTACCCATGCATATGTTTTGCAAATAAAAAAAAAACTTTTCTTAAAAAAATTAGTAAACATGGAAGAACCAGAGGGAGTCAAGAGGGTGGGTTGAGAAGATGAAAAATTGGAGAACCAATTGCAAAGAAAGAGGGAAGCACAGGGTAAAAGGAGGAGGCAGATCAGACTGAGAAGGACACAGAAAGGCTTGCAGAGTCTTTACATAGAAAGTGAGGAAAAGTGAGCAAAACTGAAAGGGACAAGAGTACTGAGATAAGCAGAAAGACCAAAAGAAATACAGAAAAAAGGCTGACACATAAAATGAGGACTAGAGAACAATACTTAAAGTGAGAGAGAGAGAGAGAGAGAAAGAGAGAGAGAGAGTGAGAGAGGGAGGGAGACAGAGACAGAGACAGAGAGAGAGACAGACAGAGACAGAGACAGAGAGAGAGATAGAGACAGAGACAGAGAGAAGGAAAATAAATAGGGAAGTTGGGTAGATATAAAGAGCATATAGGAGCTAGAGAGATGGGGAGAATATGTTAAAGACAGAAGGGGAAAAAAACGAGGTGATATATAGAGATGTGGTAGAAGTGGAAAGCTCTGTAGCTTGGTTTACTGTTTTTATTCTTGTTTGTTGTTTTTTTTTTCTTTTTTTTTCAAATAAAAAAACCAAGTACAATACATGTGAAAGGATAAAGCTTAGAGGGTGTTATTCCACAAACATACCTATATATCCATATGCTTTCTTCCCAACTTATCACAAAAGCACTCACTCTGTAGTAAGAATATATACTTAGAGGCAATGTAAAAGATAGATAGATATATAGATTACATATAGATAGATGCCTATGCCTGCACACATGCATGTATGTATAGCCACAGAATATAAGTTTTTATTTTTTCTCATCAAAGTGTATTAGTCATGTGTCTCATGACAAAAAAATATAGATTTTAAGGAAAAACAGCAAAAAAATATATATTTTCTTTTTAATTGTTATTTAAAATCCAGAGATGCTCCTGGAAAAATTCAAAACAAAACAAAAATCTTCATTATAAACTTTGCTGTAGTGCATAATTCAGTGTCCTATCCATGAGGTCATCCAGTCGAAGTCATTCATTCCCTGGTGGGGGGAACATTGAGTACCTCCCCCTTCTTCATTTTGGAGAACAATCCTGGCCTTCATAGAAATGGGAAGGGGGAGAATTCCCTAGTTAGTAGTTAAGTGGTGCTTTCTTCATCTTTTCAGTTTTAAATTGGTACGTTTCTTTTAATTGTTACCTGCATTAAATTTTTCACATGCATATTAATGAATCATATGAAACTTTCTTAAAAACTCTTGAGTGATGATAGTCTGTAGTCCACTAAAATTGGATGGGTTAATTGTTCCTTGACATAATTTTTCTATTCTTAACTCCACTCCCAGGATTCATTTGCACAAAATGCACCCCTCCCCACCTTACTACCTCTGGTAATCTTGAATAAATCAAGTTACCTCTTGAAGCATTGCATTTCTTCCTCTGCCTCTTAGAATTTTGATATTCTTTCAAGGAGCAGATCAGGTGAGATTTCTCTATTAAGCCTTTGCTGAGTCAGTTTGTTTTCAAAAGTCTCTTTATATTCAAAATGTCTTGTAAGTCCTTAATTGCATAAATGTCTTATTTCTAACCCTCTAGTCCAGTATTTGCTTCTTAAAGGTAAGGACTGTTATTTCCGGTGATTACACTAAGAACTGACTGCATCTCCAGTGGCTAACACCATGACTTCCATATGGATATAGAAAATTGGATCTATGCTTTCATTGATATCTTAAAGTAAGGTAAGGAAGCTATATCTACCATTGCAGGTCAGCACTTTCTAGAGAAACTCTGAGAGGTTTATTGACTTTACCAGAGCCACATAGCCAGCGAGTAGCTATCCCAAACAATACTTGAATCTATGTTATCTTGATCCTAACCTAGCTCTCTAAAAGAGAGGTTACATCCATTTTTGTTTAGTCTTTAGTAGGTGCTAAATGGCATAACAGATTTAGAACAGAAAGAAACTGGCAGGCATCAAGTACATTTTCCTTCTCCGGAAAATGAGGAAATTAAGGCTACATTAGTTAGGTACTTTTTCTAAGGTCATTCAGTCAGTAAGTAGAAAAGTCACACCTTGAACTCTTGATATCACTACCTCCCTGTGTTTTCTAGAACTGAATTGAATTGAGTATTTGGAATCAGGTTAATATAAACTGAATTTTACTGTACTTGGTTCAAGCCCTCATAGAAAAATACCAGGAAAATATCTTCACAGAAGACTAACCCTTTAGCTGAAGAAGAATAGTTACTGTGTAGCAGAAAAAGCGTTGTCTAACAAATATTATTATACATTAAACAATGGAGAATATAATATATCCCAATGATCTTATGATGAGAGTATCCCACTAATCACTCACTGTTACAGAATAAGCATTCATTCATGATAGTACACTGCTTATGCTCTTTCTCCCAGATATATTTGCCTGACATTTCTCCTCCCACTAGTCTCTTCCCCTGGGTAGATAGAATGTCTGGCTACTAGTAGAAAGAGCTTTTCACATTTAGGTGCTTAATAAGTATTTATGTAATTGAACTGTCAAAATTTCCTTTCTACTTTGACCAAATTGCCAGAATTTGAGAAAAAAATGTTGAAAACCAAGAATTTTCCCTAAACAATGTAGGATTTTCATAGTCGCCAAACTGGGAGATTAAAAGACATTTTCAGTCAACTAGTACAACCCATAGTACAAAAGAGACCATGGATACCCAGTCTCCAGTAGAACTACTGCCTATTAAATTAGTCCCTCAAAACTCCACTTTTGCCTGCCCACAAACCAAGTATCACCTTTACAAAACAAAAATCACCACCACCATCAATAACAACCTACCCCTCTGACCTTTATCCATCAAAGTTTTCTCTATGCTCACAAGAGGACTCACAAGCTACTGGGTCATGTTGTGATTTTCAGTGAGTAAAACAACTCCTCTTACATAGTCTTAACTCCTGAGGACATTAACTGTTCCATAGACATCTCTATATTTATTTAAATCCTAGGAAGGAATTATTTCCTTAAAGTCACTGACAAGGAAAGTTCCTAAAATAGTCTGAGATGATCATAGTTTGCTTTAGATATGTTACCACAACTCCCTCCACCTTCTAGATCTGTATGGGATAAATTAAAACTTTGGAAGAAAAAAAAAAGGAAAAACCTGGAAAATTTACATGAGCTCATGCAAAGTGAAGTGAGTAGAATCAGAACATTCTACACAGTAACAGCAGCGTTGTACAATGATTAACTATGATTGACTTACCTCTTCTCAGCAATATAATGATCCAAGAAATTCCAAAAGTCTCATGATTAAAATGTCATCCACATCCAAAAAAAATGCAAATTGAAGTACACAATTTTCACTTTATTTTTTTTCATGGCTTTTCCTTTTGTTCTGTTCCTTCCCATACAATATAATTAAGGGGGAAATGTTTTACATGATTGCACATATATATTGTTTAATATCAGAAAGAATGGAGGGAAGCGGAGAGGAGAATAAATTTGTAATTCAAAATTTTATAAAGAAATTAATGTTAAAATTTATCTTTACATGTAATTGGAAAAATGCCATTTAAAATATTTTTTTTAAAAAAGGAAATTCATCAGGTAAAACCAGAACAATCAGCCAGATTAGATTTTGTGAAGGTGCTCTAGACATTGTTGATTTACTTTCAATCTCCATAGTTTTCTTTCTGGATGCAGATGAAATTTTCAAGTTTATTGGGATTAACTTGGATCACTGAACCAATGAGAATAACCAAATCTTTCATAGTTGACCATTACACAATCTTGGTGTTATGCGCATAATTCGTGGTTCTTTTACTCAGCATCAATTCCTATAAATTTTTCCAGGCCTTTCTAAAATTAGCTTGTTCATCATTTTTATAGAACATTAATATTCCATTACTTCCATATACCATAACTTCTTCAGTTACTGATCCACATTTACTGATTTTCCAATTTTTTGCTACCAAAAAAGAGCTGCTACAAATACTTTTGCATATGTAGGTCTTTTCCCCTCCTTTATGATTTCCTTGAGATACAGATTCAGTGGTGGCTCCCCTGATTGGATTAAAGGGTATGCACAGTTTTATAGCTGTTTGGTCATAGTTTCAAATTGTTCTTCAGAATAGACGCATCATTTCACAACTCCACCAACAATGCATTATTGTCCCAGGTTTCTCACATCCCATCCAACATTTATTATTATTCTTTCTTGTCATCTTAGCCAATCTGAGAAATATGAGGTGGTACATCAGGGTTATTAGAATTTGCATTTCTCTAATCAATAATGATGTAGAGCATTTTCTCATATGACTATAGATGGCTTTAATTTCATTGTATGTTCATATTCTTTGGCCCTTTGTCAATTGGCCAAAAACATGTATTCTTATGAATTTGACACACTCTTTTATATATTTTAGAAATGAGACCTTTATCAGAAATAGTGGTTGAATTTTTTCCCAGCTTTGTACTTCCTTTTTAATTTTTTGCATTGCTTTGTTTATACAAAACTTTTTTTTAATTTAATGTTATCAAAATTGTCTGTTTTGAATTTCATAATATTCTATAGTTCTTTTTTGGTCATAAATTTTTCCTTTCTCCAGGGATCTGGTAGGTAAATTATTCCTTGCTCTTAACTTGTTTATCAAATTACCCTTTATGACTAAATCATGTACCCATATTGACCTTATTTTGATATATCATGTGAGATGCAGATCTTTGATGAGTTTGACATATTATTTTCCAATTTTTCCAGCAATTTTTGTGAAATACTGAGTTCCTATGCCAAAAGTTGGAGTTTGAGGGTTTATCAAATATTAGATTACTATAGTCATTGATTATTGTGTCATGTGTATCTAACCTATTCCACTGATCCTTCATTCTATTTCTTAGCCAGTATCAAATGATTTTGATTAATGCTGCTTTATAATAGTGTTTTAGGTTTGGTATTGCTAGGCCACCATCCTTGGTGGTTTTTTTTTTCATTAATTTTCTTGATATTATTGCCTTTTTTTTCTTCCAAGTGAATTGTGTTATTATTTTTTCTAGTTTAATAAAATATTTTTTACTAATTTGATTGTTATGACATTGAACAAGTAGATCAATTTAGGTAGAATTATCATTTTTATTACATTAGCTTGGTCTGTCCATGAGTAATTGATACTTTTACAATTGTTTAGATCTGACTCTACTTGTGTGAGAAGTGTTTTGTAATTTTGTCCATACTGTTACTGGGTTTGTCTTGGCAGGTAGACACCCAAATATTTTATTTTGTTTTCAGTTATTTTAAATGGGATTTCTCTTTCTATCTCTTGCTGCTAGGCTTTGTCAGTAATATATAAAATGTTGTTGGTTTGTGTGGGTTTATTTTAAGCCGGCAACTTTGCTAACACTGTTGATTGTTTCAAGTAAATTCTCCGAAGAACTACGCGCGTTCTCTAACTATATTACCATATCATGTGCAAGGAGTGGTAGTTGTATTTCCTCTTGTCTATTCTAATTCCTCTAGTTTTTTTATTATTATTGTTAAAGTCAGTATTTTACTTTAATATTGGTGGCATGGCATCCTTGTTTCACCCCTGACCTTATAAAGGATGTGTCCAGCTTTTCTCCATCTCAGATAATGCTTGTTGATAGTTTTAGATAGATACTGATTATTATTTTAAGGAAAAAATCCATATGCTCATCAGTCTTTTTAGTAGGAATGGGAGCAGTATTTTGTAAAAAACTTTTTCTTCATTTATTGAGATTATCATATTATTTCTGTTGGTTTTTTTAATGATATAGTTAATATGGCAATAGTTTTCTTGATACTACACTAGCTCTGCATTCCTGGTATAAAGTCTACTTGTTTATACTGTATTGTCTTGCTAAAAAGTTATAATTTTTTTTACTAATATGTTATTTAAAGTTTTTGCATCAATTTTCATTAAGGACATTGGTCTGTAATTTTCTCTGTTCTGGCTCTTTCTCATTTAGGTATCAGTACTGTATTTGTGTCATAGAAGGAATTGGCAGGATTCCTTCTTTATGTATTTTTCCTAATAGTTTACATAGTATTGGAATTAATTGTTCTTTAAATGTTTGGTAGAATTTACTTGTGAATACATCTGTCTCTGGAGATTTTTCTTAGGGAGCTCCTTGAAAACATTTTCAATTTCTTTTTCTAAAATGGGATCATTTAAGTAATTTATTTTCTTTTTTGTTAACCTGGGCACTTTATATTTTTTGTAAATATCCATTTTGATTAGACTGTCAAACTTGCTAGCATATAGTTGGTTAAAATAGTTCCTAATTATTGTTTTAATTTCTTTTTCATTTGTTGGAAAGTTGAGCAGTGCAGCAAGGTATTGGTGAGAGTTCTTGAATATATTATAAAATAATGTTCTTGTTTTTTCAATTTCCATAAATCAAATCTCTCACTTTGTAAA
>JAJPUD010007512.1:0-37399 GCA_023553655.1 Myrmecobius fasciatus | reverse complement strand
ATATATATATATTTGAATACTTCTAAATAAAATTTCTGTGAAATGAATTATCCCTTGATTAGGAAAATAGATAAGTCAAGTATAGAACATGACAAAGACTTTGGAATCAATACACTTAAAAATATGAGAAAATCAAGTCAAAAGACAAAGATTCAGAAGATTTTTAATTTGTATGTTAAAATGATTATGCTCATGGACTTTTTAATAGTCGTTTCTGTTATAATTAATTATATCTTTAAACATTTTAAAAATAATTTGATATTTGGATTTATGTTTTATGTAGCTATCTTCACTCATGATATTTTGTTGTAACTAATTTACGAAGTTATTAAAATAAACAAAATGATCAACATTATATAAAATCAAAACATGTTGGTTCTTTTAGCATTAGAGATTGAGTAACATATCTTCATTATACTACAGTTATTTTCATTATTTTCTTACTAAGCCAAAAATATTAAAAAAAATTTTAAAAGGTCTTAATTAATTTTTCCCCTAGTAGAGCCTTCTTGGATTTGTTTCCAGCTTTATCTTAGTGAAAGAGACATTTGTAATAAGCTCTTATTTTCCCCCCTTTCTTTAGTTAATGCATTAGATAAATTCAAATAGGCTAGAAACTTAATTCCCAACCTTAATGTGCTTGGTAATTCATAAATAAAGCCAATGCAATTAATCATTATAAAAAAGCATGATTAGTAATGAAATATAACAAAATGGACAATTCCAAGGTCCTGAATTAGATATCCATTTGAATCATTTCATTAACTCTTATCTTGACTTTATTCATGCCAGGGAGGCAATAAGAAGGCATGACGCTTCACAATAAATAGCAGATTAATTTGATGAAATGGATAAGGACAAGTGAGTCAAAGGTCAAAAATACTCTTCCATTAGCAAAGAATCACATAGCTTGAAGAAAGAGAAATTGTTAGTGATGTATTAATTAGAAGGAAGTACTGGATTTTCCATACTGAGCTAACATCTCAGTGCTGGAGCTGGAAAATCATTATTATTTCTAATACACAATAAGAAACCCAGAAGTAGTACACTTATGGCCTCAGACAGTTAGTGAAATTTGCAAAGAGCAGTGAATATTGGACAACGCTTAGAATATGGCTATATCATAGCTCATAAATTTGGATCTATTAGGGGCATTAGAAAGCAACTAGAACAAGTCCCTACTTTCCTAGGTGACTCAAGTGAGATTCAGAGAGGAGGATGTCCATAAGATCATTAGGGCAAGAAACATCACCAGGGGAATTGGAACTTAAGTCCCTCACTTCATTGTCAATGCACTTTTCAGTATGTCATTTTGCTATTTGAGCTCAAAATTCAGGAATACAAACACACACACACACACACACACACACACACACACACAATTCTCATGCCAGAGAATTCAAAAATTATTTTGTTAGAATTAATAGATATTCTTGGGTTTTCATTTTAAGAAACTGTAACTATTTGTAATGTTTTATTGTATTTATTTAAAATTTATTTTAAAAAATACATAAATAAAATGATCAAATAATCCCTTAAATTGAGAAAAAGATTTTGATTATAAATCTCCTGTTTTCTGAGATAAAAATATATAATAAAGAATAATAAAGAAGGCTCTTTTAATAGATTTTCTTAGTGTTTCTATGATTTCACTTTTCTTAGAAACTCATGTTAACCTTGGATTTTGGTAGAATTGCTATTCTCAAAGGTAAAATTGAATTATGAAATATCCAGTGATGATCTAAATGAAATACTGTCTCATTGGCTGTTTATGTCAAAGTGATTTGTCCATTATCATGAAACTATTAATTGTCACAGACGGTATTTGTACTCCAGTTTTATGAGTCAAAGTCCAGTTAGATTTTAACAATGACATGCTGTTTCTTAGTAATGACATGAATAGAAATTGAGTTCTCCATAATTTCCCAACTAATGTTTTCCCATGTTTCAAAGTATTCATGTTTTTCAATTATCTCTATATGAGTGGATATGTGCACACATGTATTTCTATTTGAATGTTTGTATATTTTGAATCTTGTGAGGAGACTGTAATAGAGTGTGGCAGAAGCTTTGTCTTCCTCTCAGTTTCTGTGAATAATGAATATTTACATTTAGTATATGACTAATAATTTAAAAAAAGAAAAGAAATCTTGAAAATAGTGTCTTGAATTTTTTTTCTTCTGACAAATTAATTTCCTTTTTGTGGAGGGTGGTGGGGTAATATTTTTGATGTCTATCATAGGGTCTATAAATATTATGAATTTCTACATAGTAATTGAATAAATAAATGGATATTTTTTAAAATGAAGAAACATAATCAATTTAAAATCATCAACCACTGACCAATAAATAGTGCCTTTTATGTTATAAATCATAGGCTTATATGCTAAGAAAACAGAAATTTTGAGCTCTCTCCAAATATCTACAGAATCTGAAAAATAGTTTCAAAAATTCAAAGTATTTCAGTGAAAACAACAGGCAGTAGAAGGTTTCAGTGTTTTTCTTATCATCTTTATATGGAATGAAAATGCAAGCAAAATACATTATGTCAAAGAAATAATTTGTTTAACACATCCTGAAATCTCATAACACTGCAAAAAAAATCAGACACAAAAGAAACAAATCACTTATATTTAAGCACAAGTAATAGTTACATGCTGAGAAATCCAATATGGCAGCTTAAGATAAAGAAAAGATCTAGCCAAATCTCTGACAGAGAATTGCTTGGAGAGAAAAATAAAGTCTCTATTTCTCCCCCATCCCTAAAACCACACATGAATTTTGGATGGAAGATGTATATTTCTCATTGGCCTTGTGACAGTATCTCAGAAATAACAGTAGCAGCAGCATTTGATAGCAAAACTCAGCCAAACTAAATGCCACAAGGAAAAGCAGATTCAGGACTCCACAACTTGGGAAAATAATCAAGATTTTTAGGACATGAATTGCTATCCCTTGTTTTTATGTTACAAAATTGAGTCAATTTCCCCACAGATAACTATGTACATGTGAGGGAGAATATGATTAATTTTGAGGTCATTTTACCTCTCTGGGCCCTAACAGTTCTTGGTCAAGAAGATAGTAATTATAAATTGGAATGGTTAATATTAGTTTTAATCTTACGGACCACTTTGGAAATCTAGAAAAGTCTATCTAGACATTTTCTCAGAATAATTGTTTTAAATTTATAGCATAAATGCATGCTTAAAAAGAAATTTGGTCATATTGAAATGCAAATTAATTTCTTTTACCATCTTCCTTTCCTTTACCCTTTGAATGATACTTAATGTCATTACTTTGGATACTTTATTATCCCATATGCAGCATTGTAACATGGCACACACATACAGGCCCATACATATAATAATGATGAATCTTAGAATGTGAATTATATCTGGGTGAATTAAAATATTACATAATTTCTCTTCAAATCATTTTCCTCCCTTTCATATCAGCTCTTACCTTATTATTCATTATAGTTTCCATTTATGATATAGAAGATACATAGTAGATATATAATCAGTGTAAAGCTAAGCCAATAGATCATGAAAATAAGATCAATTAGTTGTGCATTTCACATAATATAGCTTAAGCAATAAACATATAAACTTCTTGTGTTTTTGGTCTGTATTATTAAATCAAACTTTTTTGAGTTTCTATTAATTGAATTCATTTGGGAAATTCTGTAGCATTTCAGGAGGAAATGCATTAAGTATAATATCATATAATATCAATTGTAAACATGAACAATCAAAAGAATTCATCGTCTATAAGGCAACCCTCTTAAATTATGTGTTGTGTTTCTTCAACAGTGTTGAAGAATAATACATCAGATAATAAGAATAATAAGTCAAAAGAGTGACTTATTGCTACATAGACAGGTCTCTGTTTTGGAACTTGCCTGATATGAATAAAAAAAAGTCTTTGGTTATCTCTATTCTTGTATTTTTTCAAGGAATCATATATTGTTTTGAACTATGAACAAAAGAGACTTTTTTTGAAGAGGCCTTTGAGATAATGTTCTATTTGACCAAATCAAATATTTGCTTTACTATTCAGTATAATCAATATATTCCCTTAAATTGTTTCAATTAATTGTATGATGGAAAATGTTTTATCTACTGGACAATGTGACTTTTGTTATCTAGTCTCCTCTCTTTTAATGTTTTCATTAAGGATAACTTTCCTATTTACAAATTATTTTCATTATATGTCATTACATATGCAAATATATCACACTTATGCAAAATAGTTATATGAAGTGGTAGAAATAAATGTTCCCACTGTTGATTTCTTTCTTGAGTAATGAATTATAAGATTTGAGGTTTCCTTGTTTGTTGAGGATTTTCTCCATATTGCCTCTGGAACTCTGTTCATTTGGAGCTTTGAATTTTTTCTGTAGTATGCTAACCTTTGATAAGTGAATCTTTACCTTATCTTGTTGAAAACCAGCCTTATTTGACACTTTTCAGCCAATTCTACACTATGTCACTGCTCCTGGAATTGTATTCTCTTCATCTCCATCTCCTGTTTACCATGATATCCTTATTCTCTTACCTTAACATGTAAGTTGGAAGCACAAGATATCATAATTCCTTGTGTTTGTTTCCCCGGGTTCTTCTTATAATAATTAACATATAATGATAATTATATGATAATATAATGTAATGATAATATCTAGGAGAGAGAATTTTTTTAATTTCACAAATGTTTCTGTTTATAACAGAATTAAACTTTTCTAATCAACCCAAAAGCAGAACTTTAACATGTAAAGGCAATCGGGCAATAGTAGAAATCTTAATATACAATTCATCAATATACTTAAGCAAAGTAAAGTCTACTGCATCTCTAAAATTGAATTACCAAATGAAGTTCCAATTTAAAAATTAAATAAAGCAGATGAATAGCAAAAAGACAGTTATCTACAATAGTCTCACAGTATATTAATAAAGGACATAAGAATAACAAATTATAAATTTCCATAGGTAAGTATATGAAGGCAATAATGACTTTGAGTTCATTAAAAAACACAAGTACCTCATGTGAAGTAGAGAAAGCAGCAAAATCGTTTTATTTATAGATTAAAAGTCCTAAATATACTTAAGAGAGAAAGGACATTTTTAAAAAAATATATACAAATATAGTAAATTATTTTCAGGGGGGAAGAGAAGAAAGATTATTGTAATTATTGTGGTATGTTTATTATATATAAAAAGCACAAAAGAAGGGAAGAGCAGGAAGTCTTAACTTATCTTTCCTACTCTAAGAAGGATGATATGAAGAAAAGGCTAAAACTGCTGAGAAAACTTGTAGAAAGAATAATAGAAATTTAGGAATTTTGGGGTGTATGTGTGTTTGATTGTGTGTGCTTAAGAGTGGTGGTTGTGTTGATCAATTGTGACCCGATTTGGGGTTTTCTTGGCAAAGATACCAGAATGGATTGCAATTATTTCCAACTCATTTTATAAATGATTAACAGGTGACTTGCCCACCTTCACATAGATAGTAAGCATCTGCTGCTATATTTGAAGATGAGTATTCCTGAATACAGGTTGGCATTCTATCCACTGTGCCATTTAATTTGTGTTCTCACAAAGAATAATATTAATATAATTATATAATTTTAAAGTAGATAATAATCTTTGTTGATAAAAAATATATGTGCAATACCAGAGGAAGTTAGAAGAAAATAATGTTATTATATATTCTAACTAGCTATATATATACGTACATATATGTATATATATATACGTATATATATAGCTAGTTATAAATGGATTTAATTCCTCTATAAAACAGAAAACAATATAGAATTAGTACATAAACATATGAGACCTAAGAATCTGTTGACTACAAGAAACATTCTTGAGATGTTCATTCAAAACTTTATTCTAAGAAAGGAGTGGGTATAGTTTTCAATCATTCAATAAACTATTATTAAGCCCACTATGTTCTAGGCATTGTGCTAAGTCTTTACTAGAGTAGAAAAAGTAATCATAGGAGTCCCACTTCAAGTTAAGTTTTCTAGACTCAATTTTGACATTTGTTCTGTTGTGCCACAGTTTCCCTGTCTCAGTTTCCCTCAGTTGCTGTTTCAGTTTCCCTTAATTGTTCTGCCCCAAAATAGCAATCCCTCCTTCTGACCATCAGAAATAACTGGACTCACATTCCAAAGGAATTATAAAACCTCCAGATGGTCAGCCTTGACATACCCCTTATCTTTTGGCTTCAGACTTACTCTTCCTTTTCCCAGTTTCTGTCTCAGTACTCTTTACTCCCTACCTGACAGAACTGAATTTATAGTTTTCTTGGACACGAGAAGTGTTCAGCTGTTCCCATGAGTTCTTTGTCTCCCTGGGCTATGGAGACTATAAAAATCGTGATCCCTACCAATGAGGTAGTGAATACTTTGTGACCTTAGTCCTATTCAGTCGGCTGGCATGTCTCTCAGTCTAAACTCTCTGGGCTGTATCATGTGTTTTGGGATATGAGTCCCAGCAGTCCCAGTCCATAGCTATTGATTCTGAACTTTCAATTAACATAAAGTATTACTTAATTTCCAATGTGCAGTACTGCCTCAGTTTCTCCCTGAGCATTGCAGTTCACTATATATCTTTGATTACTATGTTTCCTTTTCTGAGATTTGTCTTAATATTGGGTCAATCATTTTTACATTGCCCACCTAACAGGTTTGCCAATAGTCTTCAATTAAACCCTTAAAAATCTAAATTATCATCATAATGTAATCTCACAAAATCCATTATCAAATTATTTTCTCTCTTTTTTCATATTTTTTGGGGGGAGAAAGAAATTTAAATGTACTTAGTTTATGTAGCACTAAGTTGTTCATCAAGAATACAAAGATAAAAACCAAACAGTTTAACTCCTTAAAGAGTCCATATTCTAATGTAGCTCATTAAATCTTGTCACTTTTGAATAGGAATTCTTTATTCAGTATTCTATGCTGAATGGGTCTTCTGTTTATTCAAACTCCAAATGAAGATCTCAGCAGAAATTGAACCTACTACCATCCGTGACACCTCATTATATGTAAGGAAAGCTCCAATTATTTTTTTATTTAGTCAAAATCTGACATTTCTCCAAGTTCTATATTCTGAATAAAAACAAAATTATGATAAATAATCCTTTTTTCTCATACTGATCCATCTATTTCTAGATAGTCATTACTTTTGACTCATCTCTTTTTCAAAAGCCAAATATCCTGAGCTTCTTTACTTGATCTTTGTATGACATTAAATTAAAGTATTCATCTATATTTTATGAAAGGAAATGAGAAGATAAAATATGCTTGCCCTACATAAAATCTTTAGAATTTCACCTTCAATTAGAGGGATATTATAATATTTGAGATAATATTAGTTCAAAATATTCATATTTTTGATCATCCTTGCTCATTCCAAAACTATTTTAGGATACGTTAATAAAGATTCATTTGCATTATTAGAGTTCAGAAATGCCATTCACTGAACTTTGTGGAAACATTCAGTTTCAGGGAAACAAGGATATCAGTGAGAGAAACTTAGCAGAGAAAATAATAAATACACCAGAAAGACTTATGTATAATCTTGCAAGACTGTTCTCATCCCAGTGTTAATTAGTTACAAGAATTCAACTTTTACAATTTGGGAACATGCTTTAAGCAAAGACTAGTATTTTTATGACAAAATATTATATGCCTATCTTGGGAAATATCTACATAAAAATCCCCGTTACAACTTTAGATAATTTATATGATATTTCCTCCATTGAATAGCATATATATTATTGTGTGGGACAAGACTATTGGCTCAAATAAATCAAATAAATTAAGGAAATTTCTCAAGAAAAAAGTAGAAAGGGATTTTATTACTATCTCATGAGAAAAGGGTGTCTCACTCTCTACAAGAAGTTAGACAAGGTGAGGGGAGGCCTAGCTAACAGGCAAGAATTATATAGGGGCCTGTGCTAACACTCCCTAAATGCACTTAGTGCTGGATCTATCTTTGCCCTGATGAGCCAGGGCAAATGATTTAGCATTCTAAGTTATAAATGAGGAAAAACTTTCAACCCAACCACATCTTTAGGATTACTAATTACCTTATATGGGAGTCTCAGTGCCAAGGTGGCCCCAATTTAGTCTCACAAAGAAAATATCCCACTCCTTGTAAACCACATGATTTCTGGAGAAAGAAACCTGGCCCTGGGATACAGCCAACTTTCACTCAATTTTTAGAACACTGTCTCCATATTGTGAGACAGCTTTCACAATTCACTTCATTCATTATCCTTTTCAAATGTATTATTCTGTGGAATATTTATGACAATATTTTTTTTTCTTTATATCTTTCTAGACACCCATCTAACTATGTGCCTGGTATTATTTTGTTTTACCTTTCAGTAGATAGAATACTAGGTTTGGAATCAGGTAGATGAAATTAAATCCAGGCTCAGACACTTAGTAGTTGTATGACTAGACAAATAATTTATCTTCTAAGTTTTTTCTACTACAAAATGAGTGATAATAAAACCTACTTCCCAGAATTGCTGTGTGCATAAAGTAAAGTAAGTCAACATCTATAAAGTGCTTAGAATAATGTCAGGCACATAGTAGGCACTCAACAAATCTTGTTTACTTCCTTCTAAGTTGAAAGAATACCAGAAATCCTACCAGAGTTTTCATAGACATGTAAAGATGAAATATGACAAGAATTGACAAGAATTGTGAGAAAAATTATTATTTTCTCTATCATCACTAACCAGTTATTAATAGGTTAATTATCAGTAGGATTTTTTCCTTTTTATTTCCTCATTTTGGACTATCCTTTGAATGTCATACTATCTCTGAAGGATAGAACTAAAGATGAAAACACATAAGAAAAAGAGCAAGTCTTTGATAGAAAATTGATTAAATGATATGAACATGACCTTTGCAAAGTTAGTTATTTAAGCCATCAAAAGCCATACAAAAATGTTCTAAATCATTAATAATCAGAGAAATTCAAATTATAAGAAGTTTGAGATTCTGCTTCACACTCATCATATTAGGAAATATTACAAATAAGAAAATGGCAGTTCTTGGAAGCAGTAAAGGAAAACAAGGATATCAAAACTGTTAAATGTATAAATTAGTTTTGTTTTTGTTTTTGTTTTTTTTTGCTTTTTGGCTGAGGCAATTGGGGTTAAGTGACTTGCCCAGGGTCACACAGCTAGGAAGTGTCTGAGACCAGATTTGAACTCAGGTCCTCCTGACTTCAGGGCTGGTGCTCTAACCACTGTGCCACCTAGCTGCCCCAAATGTATAAATTAGTAAAGCTATTCAAGAGAATTGACTGGAATTGCATCCAAAAAAGTTACTGACATTTGTTTTATACTTTGACTCGGTAATGCTACTATGATTCCTATTTTACAAAGATAGCAAAGAAGATGGATCCACATGAACAAATATGTATGTATGTATAGAGTAAATATACATGCATGCATACATAGTACACTTATATACATATATTTATCAACACCATTTCAAAGAAAAATGAAGACTTGTACGAAATCATACCAAAAAAAAAAAGTGAGCAAAATCAAGAGAAGAGTTTATACAGTAAGAACTTGGGGGAAAAAAAAAGAAACTTAGAAAGACTTAATAGCATCAGTCAATACAATGACCAGTGACAATTCCAAAAGACCAATAATAAAATACACTACTCACCTACTAACAAAAAGGTAATGAATCACCAAAGTTCAAGAATGAAACATGTTTTTGTACATGATAATGTGTACATTGTTTTATTTCAATATTTATTCCTGGATTCCTGGAAATATTAATAATAACCCATTCAACCACACCAGTCTTTGAGTTTGTGATTGGGAGTGATCTCAAAAGATTTGTTATATTCTTAACATTTTAGTTATTCTCTATGTTATTTAGCCTGTTACATATGAAGGATATGGTTTCTTCCCCATGACATTTAACTTAAAGTCTTTTAGACTTTATATTTCCAAGTCAAATGTATTTCTATCAGTTTTCGATAGGTTTATTTCATTTCCAGTCATCATTCTTATATTTTATATAATTTCTCATAAATCCAAATCCCACTCTTCAATATATTTTAATTTAATGTTTGCTTCACAAGACTGCAGTTTTCACTGAAATTCCTTTTCTTCGATAATGTAATGTTGAAAATACTACCAGTTCAGCTAAAGTATTCAGTTCCTTGTCCAAATGTTCTAAATCTTTAACAATATTACTCAGATCCCTTTTGGCATTATTATCTCTTCCTATGCAAATCATTACATATCTGATGGTCATTATATATGTCACAAGTATTTAGAAATGTTTTTCTTTTTCTTTTCTTTCTTTCTTTTTTTTTCTGCTAAGGAAATTGGAGTTAAATAACTTTCCCAGGATCACACAGCTAGGAAATGTTAAGGGTCTGAGGCCACATTTGAATTCAGGTCCTCCTGACTTCAGGGCTGATGCTGTATCCATTGTGTCACCTAGCTGCCCCTATATATATTTTTTTTTCAAAAGGTGCTGGCTCCCAACCTTAAAAAGGCAGAAGTCTTCTTTATTATAAAAAGCAATTTGGCAAATTGCCTCAAAATTTCCCATGAGTTACAAAAGACCGTTACTTTCCTTCCTCTGATTCACTGTAAGATTTCTTAATTTATGACATCTGTGATTTATTCCTTATATCTATCTATCCATATATGTGTGTGTACAATAATAGCATATATTATCATTATTCCTTATAATATAGATGATTTATTCTCAAATAATATTGACTTCCCCTCCTCTTTTTAAACACTTATTCTTAGATCCCACATAAAATTTAGTTCTAAGTATTCAGTAGATTTTATTCCAGCTCTCCTATCCTTTCTTCCCCCCCTTCCTTTCTTCCTTTCTCCCCTTTCTGTTACTTCTGTCAGAGGCAAACCTTATGTTGTCACCTTTCTGAATACAAGATTATTCCTATAGCAACCACCTTGTCTGTCATCTTGCCAAACTGCCTCTTGATGCACTTATTATCCTGTCTACTTAATATATCTTAATGCACATTGTCATGTACCTTCTTCTACTTCTATTAGATTGTTATTTCCTAGAAGACATGATTCTTTTTTTTTCTTGCAGTTTCAGTTGCAGAAACTAAAAGCTGCTTATTATTTACAAATTTAAGGAAGTATGTAGATGAAGTGAGAAGACAATAAACTCATCTCCCAACTTCATTTTTTGTTTTGGATCAATATGTTTTCATAAAAATTTAGAGAGAATCTCAGAAATTTCTCACTTTAAAACATATAATAGTTGCAAGCAAATGACATCTTCATCCCCAGACAGTAGGAATTCAAAAGTCAAAGATTAATTTATGTCTCAGGTTAAACAAAACCAATAAGCTTTTATTATGTGCTTTTGTGTGGCAGACACTGTATTAAGCAATGGGAATTCAAATAATAGCTGGAAAACAGTCCCTTCCTTCAAGATTATATCCTATTGAGGAAGACAACATATAAAAGGGAGTTTCAATAGAAGGGGCAAAGGTAACTGGCAGGGAGGCATGGTAGAGAAAATCTTGTCAATATGATCCAGAGACTTCACCTTCTTATTCCCCACCTGGCTGATCCCTGGCTTTTATGATCCCAATAAACAAATCATTCTACCAAAATGAATTCATCTTTATAATTACCTCTTCAAATCTTTTTCAACCCCTGCTAAAAGAATTCATTATACTCTCTAGCATTCTATCCTTTTTTAGTGTCTTTTTATTTTCCCGCATTAGATTAAGAGATCCTTGAGAGCAGAGATTATCCTGTTCCTTTCTTTGTATCCATAATGTTAAGTACATATTAGTAACACAGTGCAATGCAACACAGAATATCTGTCACATAGTAGGTGCATAATTAATGTTTATTGACTGACTCAATTCAGTATTACAGTGAATAGGGCCTTGATAAGAAACAATCAGGGTTTCTCATAATAATGACTAAACAAATGGTCAGGATTGGAAAGGATGTTTTTTGTTGTTGTTTTGTTTTTTGCTTAGAGAATCTATGTAGTCTGGAATCTATGTAGACCCAGTGTGCTGGAGTAAGTGCAAGTCATTTAACTCTGTTTGATTTAGTTTACTAATCTGTAAAATGTATTGGAGAAAACAAATGACCAGACCACTTCCACATCTTTGCCAAGAAAACCAACAGAAAACCAATATGACTGGGAAAAATTGTGCTGTTATTTCTTAATGGGTGTTGTTGTTTATTCCTCAAAATAAGAAATTAGAAACTAGAAAAAATCAAAATAGTTACTAAATGTATTCCTCTGCTTCCCATTTCTCCACTCTCCAATCAATTTTTGCTCCACAATGGAAATAATCTACCTGAAGCACAGGTCAGCTTATGTGACTCCTTTCACTGGAAAATCTTCTGTGGGCTACTATTTCCTCAAAGATAAAGTACAAACTGTTTAACCTGATATTACTTTCTCAATGGCAAAGTTTTTTTCTTATTCAATGCATCCTCACAATTTTCTCTTACTTAGAATTCATTTTTTTCTCAATGCCACCTCTTTGAATCTTCATTTTTCTTAAAGTTTCTCCTAAATTATCACTTCCTCTGTAAATATTTCTATGAATACATCCTTTCCCTCAATATCTTAGTGCTTTTTTCTTTCTGAATTACAAAATCTAATTATCTGTGACCTTGTTTATTACCTCTTCCTCTACCGGAATATAATGTCCTTGAAGATAGATGCTGTTTCATATTCAAAGTGCTTTACATAATCTCTTGAAACAATGTGGAATATAACAAATATTTTTTTTGCTGAATATGTAATTCAATACAATTTATTCTTAATTCCATTTGGGAGGTAATTGAAACTATCTATCATGCCATTCTAATACTAACTTTGTTTGCCTCAGTTTCCTCATGTATAACATGACTAGAAAAAAACAGCAACTCATTTCAATATCTTTGCCAAGAAAATCCCAAATGAAATCACAAAGTATCAGATATGATTGAAACAACTGAAAAACAACAGCATGTGTATGTATAGATATAGATATATAACACACACTATATATAGATATACAATACAAACAAATACTGTTTTTCAAATAATATAATACATCTAAAATCTTAGTTGTCAACCTCTTTGAACTAATATAACAGGTACAAATCAACATCTTCCCAAGATAAAACTATAATTCTCGAAAGAGATCTCCATTAATTTATTCAAATATTTTAAATAAATCTTCAGAATTTAGCTCAGTGACTAAATGTATCTCTAAATCAAATCATCAGAATATGAATTTATTATGTGCTCACAGCTTTATATACACCTAAATCACAGAATGAGATGTTTGCTAGGAAATATCTTGAATTTTAAAACTTCTGCTTAAATTATGCTTTTCAGAAACAGATGTGTTTACCTAAAAGATTTTATTTTCAATCACTCCCCCAAGAGGACCTTAAACATTCCTGCAAAAAAAAAAAAGGAAAATAGAAATCTCATCATCACCAATACTCTCCTTCCCCCAGGCCCAAGCATCTTTTATGTCATATAGCTTTAAGGAAATCTTGTTATAGCATTAGTGAATATTTTTCTTAAAATGCAACTATTGTATATAAAGCATCTACTGTGTGCTGAGTAGTATATTGACATATCTGCTTTGCGTAACTTTCCAAAGAGGTGTCAGAGCTTGGAAATAAATGACCAAAAAGCCACAAAGATTATTACATGAACTGATAACTCTGACCAAATAGTGAAAGAAGTAATAGGAAAGATTTTATTCCAGCTATCAACTCTGAAAAATAAAATAAAATAAAATTATAGAATTCAAAGATGTTATAAACAAAACATTTCTTTATTCCATTGGAAAAGGAAAATTAGATAGCTGTCCCCATGGTCTCCCTAAAGACCAATAAAACCAAAGACAGAGATATTTAACTCTGATGCATATGGTTGTGGCTAGACAAAGAACTAAGGATTGAGATATATAAGCTATAAGTAAGACAGTCATGAGATTAAGAGCAACAATGAGTCAATTTTGCCTAGTGACAAAAAGTCTACCATAACAGACCTTTATAATCTGAATATAGTTCCTATAGGTGTAGGGAGGGAGGGAGAATCAAGCTCTGGGACCACTTGGGCTTGATTTGAGATAACACTCTGATTTGGCTGCTGCAGAGTTCATTGAGAGAGCAAGCACAAAGTATTGTTGTTATGTCAATCTCAGGGCACAGCTTGCTTGCTGAACCTAAAAATCAAGGTGTCTGCTAATTATAAGAAAGCAAAGGAATAAGAAGAGGAGTGATCTTGGAAAGGAGGTCATGTCAGAGGTTATCTGCTGAGATATAAAAAAGACCTCATTATGTGACATTTTCATTAATCCCATTAATCTACTACATGGATCCAGAACAGTTTGATTTTCATTCATTTTAGTTTTTTTAAAAATCCTTCCTAAAGCAGGTATCAAATATAAGACACTCTCCTAGGCACTAAGGGTACAAAAATCAAAATAAAAGGTAATCTCTGAGATCACGGAGACAGGAACTTACTAAGAAAACAACATGTTCACAAATAAGCACATATAAGGTTATTTGAAAAGGAAAATACACTTAATACATGAGGAAACTATAACTGGTTTCTAGCAAATGATGACGTATGCATTAAGGCTTGGAGGAAGAGAGGGATTAAATAAAGAATTGGAGAGGAAAGAGTTGCTTTGTATACATATGGATCAAACTCATATAAAAGAAAATGTGTCAGGAGATAGTAATCTGAGGTTGGGAAATAGTAGGTAAGTATGTTTATCTATAACTCAGTGTGCCTGTGAATAGATTTAATGGGAAATACAGAAAGGTAGATTACTTTCAACAACATTTTATATTCAAGTCCTGATAACAATTCATTTTGAAAATTATTCTGGATTAAAATAATGGTGCTGGCCATCATCACCCAATTTTCATAATTAGTAGGACAAAAGTCCCTTAATTTGCGAAAAAATATATGATTTCGTAGCCCTTAAACCTAATTTCTCGTATCCTAGGGTCATTTAAGAGACTCAGATAATGACTTGAATGACCATAATTTTTAATCCAAAGATCCCACTACTACCCATATACTCTAAAGTAGGTCAGATAAAGAATGACAAATTCTATCCACACTAAAAGTAAAAATAGCAATTTTTGTGGTAGCTAAGAACAAAAAACAAATTAAATATCCATCACTTAGAGGATAAAAAAGTAGCATATGAAAGTAATAAAATTATCACTGCTTTATGAGAATTAACTAATATAATGATTTTAGAGAAGCATGGGTGTTGGGCCCTGAACCTTGAGCCGGGCTTCAAACCTTGCCCCATTCCTTGACCACTGGACCATACTGTTTTAGCATTCTGAATTTCCAGGAGGCGGTAGAGGCACCAGGGCATGTATTCTGCTGACAAGCATCAACATGTTCCTGCTAATAAGCAGGTGATACAATACATAGGCATTGAGTATGTGCCAGTAATGGGGTAAACATTCCCCTTCCTATGGAGAACTTGTTGCTGAGGTACATGATTCCAGGAGGCAAGAGAGGTGGCAAGCAGGGGATATAAGAAAGGACAAGAGGAAGGAAAGGGAACCATCATGAGCTGTACCAAATAAAGCCTGCTTGAACTACATTCCTTGGGTATGAACACTGACTGCCTTGGGGTGGTATCTGGAAATGTCTGAAGAATCATACAGGTGACTGGGTAAGGAAAAGCACTGCCTGGCTGGGAGTAGCCCAGCACAAGGGAATACAGTTGAATTCAGGTAGAACAAACTATATAGAAGAAGAAAAACAATATGCAGAGTTATTGCAATAATGTAAATAGAAAGAATAAACAGTCATTCAACAAGCATTTATTATCTATTATGTATCAGTCACTATGCTAGTGTAGTTACAAAAAATCAAAGGCAAAATACAGTCTCTGATCTCAAGAAGCTCACAGTCTAAAGGAGGATGCAATATACAAAGCACTAGGTAAAAACCAGGTATTAATGGAATAAAATGGAGGAAGGAGCAATAAGTGAAACTAATTCTTTCTAGAACTTAAAATAGAATTTAATTGGAACTTGAAAGAAATTCAAATGCAAAGATGAAGGGGAAGAGAAATCTAAGTAGGGGGAATAGCTTGTACAAATACCCATAGTCAGAAGATGGAGTATATTGTGTGTATAACAGAAATGAGGCAAGTGTTACCAGACTTGGAAGGAAATTAAATATGGGTGTAAAGTTGGGAATAAAGTAAAATGGAAATATAAGAAGAGGACAGGTTAAGAAGCTATTTTGATATCAAACCAATTTTTTTTATTTTATCCTGGAAAAATGAAAATATATTTAATAATGGTGATTGGGGGAAGGGTTGTGTGTGTGTTTGTTTTTTGTCCTTTGTTTGTGAAGAAGACCATGACATCAGGGAGATGATGCCAAGACCTGCAGATAAATTAGGTTGAAGTAAGTGATTTAAGTTATGGAGGATGGTGTACAGTCACTAGCCTCAGGCTCTCATCTGGAGCCAGTGGTTCTAGTGGTCAGATATAGATCAGGATAATTGGAGGTTTTGACTCTGGAGGTAGTGGGAGACCTTGGCCTTTTTAAGCTAAGGCCTTTAACTGGTCTAAATTTGACTGAGGCAACACTCAATCAGTGATAAATAACAGGTAATCAATGAGGCAGAGAATGTCCTATTTTACTTAGCTAAGCACACACACACACACACACACACACACACACACATGCATGCACAATGCACACATCAATCTGGAATGAGAAGACCCTCAATTTCTAGCCAAAAAAGAAAAATTTATTTGTATTCACTCTAAGCCAGTATGGGCCTAATAACCACAAATAAATGTATATGAAGTGAATAATCTAGAAGAATCCTTCAAATCTCCTTACTGTATTTTTTAGCTTCTGTATCCTTTTTACTGAATCCCCCCTCCAAAAACAAAACAAAACAAAAACAAAAACAAAACAAAAAAAAAAAAAAAACAAAGAGCATATTATCATTGCATCATAGGTTGAGATATCAAGTGCATATGAGAGCCCTAGGAATATAGTAAATATTTTTTTTAAAGTGCTTGTTGATTGTATGATCGCCATTCTAGCCTGACTACCTGTCTCCTTATTTACTTTCCTTCATTCCTTCATTTGGGAAAAAAAAGAACTGATACTCCCCATTTAAGTAAGATACTAACATCAAATTGGGAATAATGATGAACAATCACGACAACTAATATTTAAGTAGTGCTTTAAGATTTGCAAAATGCTTTATAAACATTATTTCAGGGGGTGGAGCCAAGAACTCCTCTGTGACCTCCTCTGACCTTCTCTCAAATTAACAGCAAATTAAGCCTCTGAACTGGTTCTGGAGTCAAAGCACCCCTAAATATTTGGAGTACAATACATTACCAAAAGAAGTTACCTTGGAAGAGCTTTGGAACATGTCTGTGTCAGTCTGGGGGGGGAGATGGGGCATGGGAGGGGAGGGAAATTAGCAGAATTCAGGCAGCAACTCTGGGAGACAGGGCAGGAAGCCAGGCCAGGGTTCAGAACTTGGCAGACTCTAAGCACCTGGGAAGTTTCTGTGAGCCTCTTGGGCCATTCTGTCCTGATTGGGGGCAGGTGCTTTGGCAGATGTGCCTTTTGTAGAAGGTAAATTGTAAACCACTGACAGCACGGGACGTAGTCCCATAGTCCAGCACCTGAAGTCAATCAGCTGAACCCAGGGCAAATTAAAGCAGCTGTCAATCATATGCTTTAAACAGACCTCAAGCTTTAAAAACAATGAATATAAAATAAAAATGAACTCTCACCATTGACAACTTTTATGGAGAAAAAGAAAAACAGACCTCAGATCCTGAGGTGGCTAAAGGTAAAGCAACTCAAGAGGAACCCAAAAAGGGAGACATGAGCTGGTTCCCATTTCACAAGACTTTCCTGGAATATTGCGAAAGAATTTCAAAAGAGAGTAAGAAGAAAAATTGGGAAATGAATTGAGATCATTGCAAGAAGGATATAATGCCCTATGAAAGAGATATGAAAAAGACACCAATTCACTGAAAAACAAAATTGGTGAAATGGAAAAAGACTGCAATGAACAAAAAAATTCAATTGGCCAGTTACAAAAGGAGCTAAAAAAGGTATTTGAAGAAAATAATACATTAAAAATTAGAATTGGGGGGGGCGGAGCCAAGATGGCTAACTGCAGACAGCATTCTCTGTGAGCTCCTGAGACCTTCCCTCAGACCGAGACAAATTGAGCCTCTGAACTGGTTCTGGAGTGAGGGCTCCACCAAACACTTGGACTACAACACACTTCTATCAAAAATCTACTTTGAAAAAACTCTGGAAAAGGTCAGTCTCAGGGGAATCGGCAGCTGGCCGCGATCAGACACCAGGGTGCAGCAGGGGCGGAAGTCGGAGCGGCGATAGAGTAGCAGATTTTAGGCACCCAGGAAGTCCCTGGGAGATGCCTGGGCCACTTTGCACTGCTTGCGGGCAGGTGCTTTGACAGATCTGCCTTTGGTAAAGGGTGGATTGAGAGCAGCTGAAAGCATGGTCCCTACCGGAAGTCACCTCAGCAAACTGCCTCAGGGCAAATTGAAACAGCTGTAGAATTCCCTGCTAGTGATTCAGACCTCAAGTGATTCAGACCTCAGCTCAAAAACATGAGCAAGAAGCAGAAGAGAGCTCTCACCATACACAACTTTTATGGAGAGACAAAAAGGCAGACCCCAGATTCTGAGGCTCCTAAAGGGAATGCAACACCAGATAAAGCCACAAAGGCGGACATGAGCTGGTCCCCGTTTCAGAAGGCTTACCTGGAAGATTGCATAAAGAATCTCAAAAGAGAGCTGGAAGAAAAATGGGGAAATGCATTGATGTCAATGCAAGAAGAAGGAAAAAAAAGCCCTACAACAGAGATGTGAAAAACTGGAAAAAAAAAAAAAAAAGACTGGTGAATTGGAAAAAGACAACAATTCACTGAAAAACAAAATTGGTGAATTGGAAAAAAATCACCAATTCACTGGAAAATAAAAATGGTGAGTTGGAAAAAATCATCAATTCACTGGAAAATAAAAATGATGAATTGGAAAAAGATAACAATTCACTGAAAAATAAAATTGGAAAATTGGAAAAAGAATGCATTGAACCAAAAAATTCAAGGAGCTAAAAAAATAATACTTTAAAAATTAAATACTTTAAAAATTAAAATTGAACAAATAGAAGTAAATGAATTAATAAAATTTCAAGAATCAATCAAACAAAAACAAAAAAATGAAAAAATAAAAGAAAACATGAAATATCTCCTAGGAAAAACAACTGATTGGAAAAAAGATCCAAGAGAGACAATCTAAGGATTATTGGACTCCCTGAAAGCCACAATGAAAAAAAGAACCTTGATGCTATCTTCCAGGAAATCATGAAAGAGAATTGTTCTGATGTTTTAGAATCAGAAGGCAAAATTGGCATTGAAAGAATTCACCGATCACCTCCTGAAAGAGACCCCAAAATTAAAACCTCAAGGAATATCATGGCCAAATTTGAGGACTATCACACCAAGGAAAGGATATTGCAAGCAGCTAGAAAGAAACAGTTCAAATACCAAGGAACTGTAATTAGAATTACACAAGATCTGTCAGCTTCCACAATAAAGGATCGAAGGGCCTGGAATCAGATATTCCGAAAGGGAAAAGAACTTGGATTACAGTCAAGAATAAGTTATCCTGGTAGAATGAGCATCATCTTCCAGGGAAGAAGATGGTCATTCACTGATACAAGAGAATTTCACCTATTTCTAATGATAAGACCAGATCTGAACAAAAAATTTGACTTCCAAATATAGAACTCAAGAGAAGCATAAAAAGGTAAAAAGGAAAAAACTCTTGAGAACTATATTTCTACTATGGGTATCGTTAAAGAATGGGGGTATAATTCGATTTGTCTTTGATAATAATGGAAAAGAAATTAGAGGTGGAAGGGATACCATACTGAAAAAAGGGGGGGGGAGGAGGCAAAATAAAGTAAAAATAAAGGAAGTAAAATAAGGCAAAATCTCATAAAGAGACATAGAAGATCTATTATAATTGGGGGAAAGAAGGGAGGGCTATGAGTATTGTGTAAACCTTACGCTCATTAGTTTGGGTTCTAAGAGAGTATATGACACACATTTGGCTTCAAAGAAAGGCCTAACCCTCCTTGGGGTAAGGTGAGAGGGAAAGAAGGAAAGGAAAGGGATAGACTAATAGAAGGATTAGGGGAAAGGTGTAAAGGGGAGGGAGGGATTCTAAAGGGGGAGGACTGTGGGAGGGAGGTGGTCATCAAAAATAAAGTACTGGGGAAGGGAGAAGGGAGAGAGGGGAAAGGGAAGAGAAAATCAAAACTCTGGGTAAATAAGATGGCAGGGAATACAGATATAGTTATTTTAATTGTGAATGTGAATGGGATGAATTCTCCCATAAAACAGAAGCGGGTAGCAGACTGGATTAAAAGCCAGAAACCTAGAATATATTGTTTACAAGAAACACATCAAAAACATAGAGATACATAAAGAGTGAAGGTAAAGGGCTGGAGCAGAATCTTTTATGCTTCAGGTGAACAAAGAAAGGCAGGGGTAGCAATCCTTATCTCAGATCAAGTAAAAGCAAAAATAGATCTAATTAAAAGAGATAAGGAAGGAAACTATATTTTACTAAAGGGTACCATAGACAATGAAGCGGTATCAATACTAAACATATATGCACCAAGTGGTATAGCATCCAAATTCCTAGAGGAAAAACTAACAGAGATGCCAGGAGAAATAGATAGTAAAACTATACTAGTGGGGGATCACAACCTTGCTCTCTCAGAATTAGATAAATCAAATCACAAAATAAATAAGAAAGAAGTTAGGGAGGTAAACAAAAGGCTAGAAAAGTAAGGTATGATAGATCTCTGGAGGAAATTGAATGGTGATAGAAGGGAGTATACTTTTTTTCCAGGGGTTCATGGAACTTATATGAAAATTGATCATGTGTTAGGGCATAAAAACCTCAAAATCAAATGCAGAAAAGCAGAAATAGTAAATGCATTTTTTCAGATCATGATGCAATAAAACTCATATGTAATATAAGGCCAGGAGAAAATAGACCACAAGTTATTTGGAAATTAAATAATCTAATCCTGAAGAATGAATGGGTGAAATTATAGACACAATTGATAATTTCATCCAGGAGAATGACAATAATGAGACAACATACCAAAATTTGTGGGATATTACCAAAGCGGTTATAAGGGGTAATTTTATATCTCTAGATGCTTACTTGCATAAAATAGAGAAACAGAAGATCAATGAACTGGGCTTACAATTAAAAAAGCTAGAAAAAGACCAAATTAAAAACCTTCAATTAAATACCAAATTGGAAATTCTGAAAATTAAAGGGGAGATCAATAAAATTGAAAATAAGAAAACTATCAAATTAATAAATAAAACTAAAGGTTGGTTTTATGAAAAAAACAGCAAAATAGATAAGCCTTTAGTTAATTTGATTAGAAAAAGGAAAGAGGAAAATCAAATTGTTAGTCTCAAAAATGATGAGGGAGAACTTTCCTCCAATGAAGAGGAAATTAGAGTAATAATTAGGAGTTTCTTTGCCCAACTTTATGACAATAAATTTGATAATGTAAATGAAATGGAGGAATATCTACAAAAATATAGATGGCCTAGGTTAACAGAAGAGGAAATAAATTATTTGAATAGCCCCATTTTGGAAAAAGAAATAGAACAAGCTATTAATCAACTCCCTAAGAAAAAATCTCCAGGGCCAGATGGATTTACATGTGAATTTTACCAAACATTCAAAGAACAATTAATCCCAATACTATATAAACTATTTGAAAAAATAGGGAAAGAAGGTACAATATCAAATTCTTTCTTTTAACTTCTAAGGAAAAAAAAACTTTCTTTCCTTAAACATTTTTCTTTGAACATTAAATGAGGCTAGAAAATATATTCAGATGAAAAGAAGGATTACAATAAACTTTATGTATGTATTGAAACAAGGTAGGGAGAAAACTTAGAAAGAAAACTATAGACCCATTTCCCTAATGAATATTGATGCAAAAATTTTAAATAAGATTTTAGCAATGAGATTACAGAAAGTTATCCCCTGGACAATACACCATGATCAAGTAAGATTTATACCAGGAATGCAGGGCTGGTTCAATATTATTAAAACTATTAGCATAATCAATTATATTAATAACCAAATTAACAAAAACCATATGATTATCTCAATAGATGCAGAAAAAGCCTTTGATAAAATTCAACACCCATTCCTATTAAAAACACTGGAGAGTATAGGAATAAATGGGCTTTTCCTTAAAATGATTAGTAGGATCTACTTAAAACCTTCAGTGAGCATCATATGTAATGAAGTCAAACTAGAACCATTTCCAATAAGATCAGGAGTGAAACAAGGCTGCTCACTGTCACCATTACTATTTAATATTGTATTAGAAATGTTAGCTTTGGCAATAAGAGAAGAAAAAGAGATAAAAGGAATTAGAGTAGGTAATGAAGCAACCAAATCATCACTCTTTGCAGATGACATGATGAAAACCCTTAGAGAACCCTAGAAACTCAACTAAAAAACTACTAAACACAATTCACAACTTTAGTAAAGTTGCAGGATTCAAAATAAATTTACATAAATCATCATCATTTTTATATATTACCAACAAAGTTCAGCAGCAAGAGATACAAAAAGAAACCAAATATCGGATGATGGTATAAAATATTTGGGAATCTATCTGCCAAGGAAAAGTCAGAAACCATACAAACTGAACTTCAAAACACTTTCCACACAAATAAGATCAGACCTAATCAATTGGAAAAATATTAAGTCCTCATGCGTAGGCCGAGCGAATATAATAAAAATGACAATACTACCCAAACTAATTTACTTATTTAGTGCCATACCAATCAAACTCCCAAGAAATTATCTTACAGATCTAGAAAAAATAGTAGCAAAATTCATTTGGAAAAACAAAAGGTCAAGAGTTTCAAGAGAATTAATGAAAAAAAAAAAGGCTGATGATAGTGGACTTGCTGTACCAGATCTAAAACTATATTACAAAACAGCGGTCAACAAAACCATTTGGTACTGGCTAAGAAATAGAGTAGTCGATCAGTGGAATAGGGTAGAATCACAAGACAAACTAGGCAATAACTATAGCAATTTAGTCTTTGATAAACCCAAAGACCCCAGCTTCTGGGATAAGTACTCACTATTTGACAAAAACTGCTGGGAAAATTGAAATTAGTGTGTAAGAAAATAGGGCTTGACCCACATGTAACACCACATACCAAGATAAGATCTAAATGGGTTCATGACCTAGATATAAAGAGTGATACTATAAGTAAATTAGAGGAATGTAATATAGTTTATCTCTCAGACCTATGGAGATGGAATGAATTTATGTCCAAAGAAGAACTGGAACTCTTAATTGAAAACCAAATAGGTAACTTTGACTATATTAAGTTAAAAATTTTTGTACAAACAAAACCAATATAGTCAAGATTAGTAGGGAAGCAATAAATTGGGAAATCATCTTTACATTCAAGGGTTCTGATGAAGGCCTCATTTCTAAAATATATAGAGAATTGTGTCACATTTAAAAAAAATCAAGCCATTCTCCAATCAATAAATGGTCAAAGGATATGATCAGACAATTTTCAGAGGATGAAATTAAAACTATTTATAGTCATATGAAAAGCTGCTCCAAATCACTATTGCTCAGAGAAATGCAAATCAAAACAACCCTGAGGTACCACTACACACCTGTCAGATTTGCTAAAATGACAGGAAAAGATAAAGATGAATGTTGGAGGGGATGTGGGAAGACTCGGACACTGATGCATTGTTGGTGGAGCTGTGAATGGATAGAGCCATTCTGGAGAGCAATTTGGAACTATGCTCATAAAGTTATCAAACTGTGCATACCCTTTGACCCAGCAGCATTTCTATTGGGCCTATATCCCAAAGAAATCATAAAGGAAGGAAAGGGCCCCACATGTGCAAGAATGTTTGTGGCAGCCCTTTTTGTAGTGGCTAGAAACTGGAAATTGAATAGATGCCCTTCAATTGGAGAATGGCTGAATAAATTATGGTATATAAATATTATGGAATATTATTGTTCTGTAAGAAATGACCAGCAGGACGATTTCAGAGAGGCCTGGAGAGACTTGCATGAACTGATGCGGAGTGAAATGAGCAGAATCAGGAGATCATTATATACAACAACAATGATATTATATGAAGATCAACTCTGATGGACATGGCTCCCTTCAACAATGAAATGTTTAAAACCACTTCCAATTGTTCAGTGAAGAAAGCCATATACACCCAGAAAGAGGGATGTGAAATGTGGACCACAACATAACATTCTCATACTCTTGATTGATGTTTGCTTACATTGTGTTTCCTTTATCTGATATGTCTTTTGTGTAAATACGATTTTTCTTGCACACAATGATAAGTTTGGAAATATGTATACATATATTCAATTTGCCAAGTATTTTAACATAATTAACATGTCGAGGATATCCTGCCATCTAGGGGAGGGGTGGGCAGTTGGGGGGAAAATATGTAACAGAAAACTATGTAAGTGTTAATGTTGAAGAATTACCCACACATATGTTATGCAAATAAAATTTAATTTAAAAAAAAGAAAGAAAAAAGAAAAAAATAGGGAAAGAAGGTATACTACCAAAAATTAGAATTGAAGAAATAGAAGTGAATGAATCAATAAGACTTCAAGAATAAGTCAACCAAAAACAAAAAAAAAAAATGAAAAAAAAAATGAAATATCTTTTAGGAAAAACGATTGACCTGTAAAATAGATTTAGGAGAGACAGTCTAAGGAATGTTGGACTTCCTGAAAGCCATGATGAAAAAAAAGAACAAAGACACTATCTTTCAGGAAATCATGAAAGAAAATGGCCCTGATATTTTAGAATCAGGAGGTAAAATTGCCATGGAAAGAATTCACCAATCACTTCCTGAACGAGACCCCAACATTCAATCCCCAAGGAATATCATGGCTAAATTTCAGGACTATTGCACCAAGGAAAAGGTATTGCAAGAAACTAGAAAGAAACAATTCAAATACCAAGGAGCTATAATTAAAATCACCCAGGATCTGTGAGATTCCACCTTAAACAATCAAAGGACCTGGAATCAGATATTCCAAAAGGCAAAAGAACTTGGATTACAACCACAAATAAACTATCCAGATAGAATGAGCATTATCCTTTATGGAAGAAGATGGACATTTAACGACATAGGTAAACTCACCTATTTCTAATGAAAGACAAGATATGAACAAAAAATGAACAAATATTCATATTTATATATGCATCTACACATATAGTTTAAAGTTTCACCTGCTTCATTAACACTTATTAACAAATCTTGACCACCAACAAAATAAACCAACCATGATTTATGATGAGTTTTCTGAAATATTGATCACATTGAAAATTTAACTATAGATTTTTGAGCTGGTAAGAGTTAGCCTCAGCTTCAGCATACTCTTTTACCTAGAGAACTCTAACAATCCTGGTTCTATCAGACATATGCAAAACATAAAACAAGCTAAGAATTAAGAATCATTATTTATTGCGGAATTTGCTGAACATAAGGTAGTCCTTTTCTATGATTGTGTTATAATTGTTTTATAATTGACATCAACTGTTGCAGATAGAACATTTGATATCCTATTAATAATACACGAAAAAATTTATCTGTCCTGGATATAACAGTAGAGTATTTGGGGATGGATTTCATTGACAGCATTGACAAAATTGTGAAAATAAAGTTTACCTTAAATATTCCAATAACCCACTCTGATGATCCCTTTTTTTCTCTATTTTACTCTCCTATCATAAAAAACCAGGATCCTAATTTCCTAAATGTGAGATTCCTAAACCAAAATGACACTCCCATGACTCTGAGTGAAAAGATATCTAGAAATTATTTAGTCTGACATTCTAGCCAATGCAGAAATTCTCTCTGCAACAACCATCTTAATACAACTATAAAACTTATGAAGTTCAAATTATTTATTATGCAAAGACATGTTATTCTCCCTTTGCATATATACTTTCAATTCTGCCTTCCTTTAATTTTGATACATTGGATTTCTACCCTCTGGAGTTACACATTCCAGAAGAGTCCTTTCCTGATTAAACTGGACTCTCCTGTAGCCCAAATTATTTGCTTGTATTCATTTTGAGGGGACTTTTACAGACACAGTATAATCTAAAAAAGTACTTCACAATGAGCTGTTAATTTGTCATTTGTTTGTATGTTACACCTCACATTTAGCATAATTTTTGCTTCCAATCTTGAGGATTATTTCATAATATTTGAAGCCAGAAATAGAAGTAAGTAGTTGGAACAGAGGAGAGAGAATGTTTCAGGTATGAGGGATACAGAGAGAACATCTGGAACTGAGAAATGGAGTGTATTTTTCCTAGAATAGCCAGGATATCAATGTCACTGTATTGAAGATTACATGTTAGGGAGAAAGGTATAAGATGATTGGAAAGGTAGAAGGAAGCTAAGTTATAAAGGGCTTTGAATGCCAGACAGAACAATTTGTATTTGCTTCTAGAAGCAATATGAAACCTTTGGAGTTTATGAAATGGCGGCTGAGAAGGGTGACATGATCAATTCCATATTTTAGAAAAATCATTTTCATGGAAAAATGGAAAATGAATTGGAATGAAGAGATCTGAAGCAGCCAGATCCATGAGCAGGCAATTGCAGTAATCAAGGTAGGAGGGGATGAATACCTGTTTTACAGCAGTGGAAGTATCAGAGGAGAGAGAGGAATAATCAAAAGATAAGATAGACAGAGATGGGTAACATTTAAGATAAGGGGGTAAGAGATAGCAAGGAATCCAGGATGAATTTTACACTTTGAGCCTGAGGAACTGGGAGAATAAAAGGTATTGGGAGAAGGTTTCAGAGGAAAGATAATAAGAATAGATATATTGGATGCAAGATGACTACTGAACATCTAGTTCAATAAGTTTGAAAAAATATTTGGACATATGAAATTGGCACTCAGGAGAAATATTGAACCAATAAAAGTAGATTTGAGAATCATTAGCATAAAGATGCTCATAAAATGCATGGAAGTATATTAGATTAACAAGTATAGAGGGAGAAAATAAAAGGACCAAGGATAAAACTCTCAGGAACACCTATGATATAATCTAGAGTAGGATTTTGTAAGGAAAACACAGAAATAGAATGGCAGGAGGAAAACCAAGAAAAGGTAGTGAATGGAGGAAACTAAGAAGATAGTAAAAAGGAGGAAAAAGTAATAAAAAATGTCAAAGGCTTCAGAGAGGTTAAGTAGAATAAAAATTGGCAAGAGTTCATTAGATTTAAAAACTAGATCATTATTAACATTGGACATAGCAGTTTAAGGAGTGATAAGATCAAAAGCCAGGCTGTGAAAGGTTAAGAAGACAGTGACAAGGAACAAAGTGGAGGCATCCATTGTAGACCACCTTTGTGAGGAATTTAAATACAAAGGACAAAAGAAATAGAGGAGATGGTTGCTAGAAGAAAGGATCAAATGAGTATTTTCTAGTTTCAGATTAAGTGTGAAATAGCCATATTTGTAGGTGACAGAGAGTGTGTGTGTATGAGAGAGAGAGAGACAGAAAGAGAAACAGAAAGACAGAGACAAAAGCAGTGACAGAGACACAGAGAGACAGAGACACAGAGAGAAGTAATTCAATAACAGAGGAGGCTATCTATTTAAAGAAATAGTATGGAAGGGGGTCACTTACACAGACAGAGAAGATATCTTGAAGGCTCTTATTATGTATCAACATCAGATGAAAAGCCTGGAGAGAAATGAAGGATACCTGGCCAAGACCTTTTCTCAAAATGGAATTTCTTGGAAGAAATAAACAATGAGAAAAGGAAATCACAGGGGTGGAGAGATATTCTGAGTTCAAAAGGCTTCAGACAGAAAGGGAAGTTCCAAAATTGAGAAGAGAATTGAGGCATAGCGGTGAATACCAAAAAGTAAAAAATGAGAGCTGGGCTAAAGAAATCCTGGGAACTGGTATCCTAACCAAGACCTTTTGGAGATGCAATGGGAACAGAAAATTCATATATCAATAGTCACAGATCAGAAAAGGTTTGGTAAAATACTAATAAAATTTTTGATTAAAAATTGTGAAGAAAATTCATAATAATTTTATATTAGGATATGTAAGATTATGAGCAAACAAAAATTTGCCTCATATAATCATAGTAGGGATTTGCTGGAATTTATCTGAATTATTAGTGATACACTTTGGAAATGTTAGGGGATAATATCTATCTTAGAAATAGCAAAACTTTAAGTGCAAATATGACATCCTTACCTTCTTGACTAGAATATATTAATATGTATTTTTGGAAGATAATTTAATGATAGCAATTTTAGGATGATAATTTCCAATAACTATAATTCTGTTAACATGAAAAATGTGTATATGTAATTAAAATGAAGAATATCCTATGAGTTTAATTTTGGTAAAAAGTTTTAGAGGCCGACAGAGGAAAAGGGTTAAAAAATTCAAATTGGATTGCTCAATTAAATTAATTAGAAACTGACCCTTAGATCCAAGCCATTCTAAATCCAGTTGGTATATATTTTAGAGAATCTTTTGAATTTTACTTTATTTTCATTTGTTACTAGAAATTTCAATAACTAACACATTTAACAATCTCCAATATGAGTAGAAACAATTTTTGATTAAAAGATAAAAAAACTTGTGTTTTAGTTTCAATTATAACAGTATGGAACCATAAACAGTTCATACCCACTCTTGTTATACTAGTTTCTTCATTAGAAAGCATGAGTGAGCTGAAAAAGGGACTATGTCCCTTTTCAGATTAAATATCCCAATTATTGAACACTCATTTTCAGAATATGAAATCATTTTGCCCATGGAAAACCTAAAGTAGTAGTCTAGCATAGTCAGTTCAGGACATGACAAAATTGGTTTAGTTAGATTATTCAGAGCCAAGTCACTGAGTTGGCTTTGATCTATTTCCATTATATTATTCAAAGAGTCATCTAATTTGATCATTAGGATGGTCTGTCCAAAATGGTAGTAACTATACTTTGGGAGCTTTGGCTTGAGGGCCTGGATGTAATTTACAAAGCTAAATATAAAACTTTAAGTTCAAAAATGATGAATCCTAGAACAGAAATCTATGGAATATTTGTCATTATATCATGAGGGACTTAAAAATATTAGAAATATCAGTGTCAGTTTTGTTGCTTTATAACTAATGGAACTTTCATTGTACATTATAGTTTAATAGAACCACATATTAATAGGTTCAGGGGATCAGAAGTAAGTGAAGGATCAGAGGACATAAATATGGACGGTACCTCAAAATAACAATACTCTAATACTTAATTAAAACAGCTTAAGACACAAAGATCTCTAGATCATACAGCAGATAAAGTAAAGTGCCTGGAGTAAGGAAGGTTGGAGTTCAAATCCATCCTTGGATATGCAGATCATAGATACATAAAGTTGTTCTGAGGATCAAATAAAATAATTATTTATAAAGCATTTAGAATATTGCCTGGTACATGGTAAACATTAAAAATTCCCTCATTTTTTCCCTCCCTCCCTTCCTTCCTTCCTCCCTCACTTTTTCCCTTCCTTCTTTCTTTGATCTTTCCTTCTTTTTACAGAGATGTTAAGTGATTAGTCCAAAGTCATATATATATGTATGTATATATACATATGTATATGTATATATAGTGGTGATTTATATGTAACAGTGCTTCTTATTGGATAAGACACTTGAAAATACTTGTTTTCAAAAGTTTTGAAATATTTTCTTTAATCAGTGAATTGTTCATTTTGACCTGTGAATAGAAGGCTTTGCCAAGTGAAGTTAAAATACAGACCCAATTACTTATACATTATTGAGAAATGAAGTCGACTTATAAATACGTATGGTTTTACTAATACATGGAAGGACAGACAGATGACAATTAGGTAGACAGACAAAAAGACAGACAAATAGATAAATCGATGATAAATAGAAATAATAGAAAAATAGATATTAGTTATAGCTATGCAAATTATTAATCAATGTTCTTTTAACTTCTAAGGAAAAAAAAACCTTTATTTCCTTAAACATTTTTCTTTGAACATTAAATGAGGCTAGAAAATATATTCAGATGAAAAGAAGGATTACAATAAACTTTATGTATGTATTGAATTTAGCATTTTGGGGACAATCATGAAATTGGTCCCTATAAATACCATATGGGATCAATTCCGCTAAGTGATTGGGTGACATATCTTCACTTCCTTATGCCTCATTTATTCATCTCATAATTGATAAAGGTGTTTGTCTATGATCCCCATGACAAATAATTAATATATTTCATTATGCTTATTTAGTTCTAAAAGGTTTGCCAGAGGCCCTAAGTTTGATACAAATGAAAGCAGAAACTAATCAATAGTAAACTATTTATCAAAGAAAATAGAAAAGGACATGTTTGTGTAAAATATATTTATAGCTGCTTTTTTGCAACAGCAAAGAATTGGAATTTGAAGGGATGCTCATCAATCAGGAAATGGCTGAAAAAGTTGTGGTATATTATGATAGAATTATATTGTGCCATAAGAAATGATGAACATAATAGTTTCAGAAAAATCTGGGAAATGATATGAACAAAGTGAAGTGAGCAGAAAAAAAAAGAACATTGTACACAGTAATATGAATATTGTGCTGATCAACTGTGAAGTACTTGGCTATTTTGATCAAGGAGATGATCCAAGAAAATTTCAAATTATCTATGATGAACCAAAGGACCTATCCTTATTCAATGTTCAAAGATAAACATAAAAAGGAAGAAATTTTCTTTTCTTATAAGTTAAAAAAATGTTGATTGATTACATATACCTCTATATATGTTTATCATCTGTCTCTGTCTCCTGTATGTCACTCTCTTCCTCTGTTTCTGTCTCTCTGTGTCTATCTTACTCTGTCCTTTCAAGTAGAGAATTTTAAAATCATGGTTTTGATGTATATGTCTGTGTATGTTTTCTTTTGAAACATTGCCAATAGAAAAATGTTTTGCATGACAACATATGTATAATCAGCATCATATTACTTGCCTTCTCAAAGGGTGGTAGAGAGGCAAAAGGGGAAAAGAGAGAATCAGAACTCAAAATTAAAAAAAAAAACTGATTTTTTGCTTTTTAAAAAGAAATGTAACTGGGAAATTTTAAACAAAGTTAAAATATTCAAAAGAATAAATATCAATACTATGGTATGTTTTGTGTGGGTGCTTTTGTTTTTGCTTTCTTTCCTCACTTCACTTGCAGATTTTCTTCATTATTGTCCAACACTAAGCAATTACAAAAAAAAAAAAAAAAAAGGAGATATGGAGATATGGATTCAATTAATTGGTCAGCATAAACTTGAATTGAAAACTACTTCATTGGGAGGGAATAAATAAATTGGACTAAGTAAAGTGTCAAAAAACTACATGGGTCAATAATAAGCACATGTAGCTATCAATGTTTAAAACAACAAAACTAAACTAAATACATTGAAGAAATTATGCTAATTAGATTCAGAGAACTCAGGCCTTTGTATTACTTTTTTGTATTTTTGCATTTTTTTGGTATGACTGTATACTTTTCCTTTGATGCCAGGCCTGAGTTGGGTTAGGATTCCATATGGGATCCTGTGACATAGACCAGCCTTGGAATTACTGGTTCCTAAGAGGTGAGAGGGGTTGGCTTTAAATAAGTATTTAAATAAAATGGGACCTTCTTTCTGGAAATGGTTCATACTAAAGCATCTAAAACCTTCTTTAAAATTTTCAAATGTTTTCAAATGTTTAAATTTTCAAATTTAAAACAGCTTTTGAATATTTCTGAGTAGTCAGTGGGAAAGAATGACTCCCTCCTCAATTTTATATTATCATTTTCCTTACCTTAAAAAATAAGGATTGAGCCAATCTTTCTCATCCTTTTAGATGTAAGTTCTTTTTAAAAATAGCTATCCTCAGTTTCTCCATAGTTACTAAATGCATTGCTTGATTTAAAAAGTGCTGATTATTTTAATGCTGACACAGTAACTTTACATAAAGAAAGATAATTTCCCCCACTTCCTCATGACAGATAGATTTATCTTTCTGGCATTTCACCCCATTAACCTGCATATCCAAACTTCTTTTTAATATATGTTTTGATCACATCTGTGATATGAATTATTGATTTCATTAAAAAGTTATCCACTTTCTTAATAATGTCAATCTAATTTTAAGTTTAAAGAATATTTTTATATAGTTTTGAAATTATCTTGTGATCATAGAATTAAGAGCTAGAAGTAATTGAGATTTCTTGGTCCAAACCATCATTTTACAGAAAAAAAAAAAATCTAAAAAACTTGGAGAAATAGAGTGACTTTACTAGGGCAACACATATTATGTTAATAAGAATTTTAGCTCAGATTCTCCTAGTTCAAGCTTCATTTGATTTCTATGATAAATTTCAAAAGTTTACCTCCTCATGATGTCGATCTTTCATACAAGCACAAGTTTTTTTTTTTTTTTTGTGAAAGTCTTTGTTTTCTTCTATTTAACCTCTGTAGCAACAAGAAATTTATAATATTTCTTGCTCTCAAAGGGATTAAAATAGTTCACAATAAAACAACTAATGTACAACTGTCCATTTAAAATTTTCCTTCTTTAAATTTACATCCTCACTCCCAGACTGCTTCTGTCTCATGGCTTTTAGTAATTTTTCCCACTCCCCTTTTTTTCTTTCAAAAAGTTACTTCCTACCTCACTCTTACTCCTTCATAACTTCTGACAGCATAGCCCATTCCCTATGTTCTTTGATTCCATGACACCAATTTCTTCATGTTCCTTGGTTCCTTTTGTTCCTAACTGCATTTTTACTGGCTATCCTCCATGATTGTTACATTCTTCTCCCTCATCACTGTGTCTTGTCATCTTTGGTATCCTTAATTATCAGCTAAAAATGCAAGGTTCTATGAGAAAGTTTGCCCAACTCCCCTTAAATCTAGAAAAAAACAGCTTTCCCTGTACCCTTAAAGATAGATACTGCTTTTACCTTTCTTTGCATTCCTAAGGCTTATTCTTATTAGTACAATTCTTGGCACATAATAGGTACATGATAAATATCTGGCATACAGACAATTAAAATTAATTGATCATTTGTAATTAATTTCTATAGAATTTCAGTTGATATAAAACAATCATAGAAATAGATTAGTGAGCAAATCCAGTATAAATCATCAAGGTATGGGTGGAGGTGAGGGGGAGGTGTTTCATCTTAAGTCAGGATCTTCTTTAAGTATAATTATCTTGACCACTTATCTAACAGCCTATGCTTATGTTTGTCTGATTTCAGTTTGGAAACAGTTCTCCCAGATTTACATATGTACGGGTTTCACCCATAGAAGTATCACCTGTAAAAGCAAAAGAAAGGTTTAGTTCAACCTTTCTAGTCTGGAGTTTTGCCAACTTAGTATTTACTAGTATGTGATAATGAGTTATTGAGTCAGGAGATTGATTTAGAGGTGCTTAGGTAGAATTCCAGTCAATGAATCTACTAAATTACCATGCAAGTACATTTGCCTGATGTGCTTAAAGAAAATATAAGAATTAATCCTATTGCAGGATTGACTTTATAGTCAACTCCAGGCAGTCAGCACTTAAATTTAATGGAATCATGCCACAAGTTCAAGGGATCTGGCCCTAACTGCTTTTGAAGTACATATAAAAAGTGATAACTGAATACCCCAAATAAAGAACGTCCAGAGGAAAGCAAAACAAAGCAAAAACAAAACTCTTGCAAGAGACAGTTGTCTTCCGTCAAAAAAAAATCTATGGCAAACAAATCAATTTTGCATAATTATTTTACTTAATAATTCAATTTTTAAAAAGATTGTAGTTCTTTAAATAGTCAAATCTCTGAATATAGAAATGCATGATTTAATTCAGAAAAAAATAATATACTCAATTTCTAGGATAAATTTATGTTAAGATACCATTTTATTGAAATATAAAACAATTCAATACTGTTTCACTAGGAAATAAGTATCTATCAGAATTACTAATATAATTCATTTTAAGTTATTTTCTTCTAAAAATTCAGTATTCAGTTATTATTGCGGTTTGTGCTTTTTATGAATATTCAGTGTCTCCATAGGGTCTAGTTCTTTGGAGAATATAAATGTCAATTTTTAGTTTACTTTGTGATACCCAAAGTGATTAGGTCAAGACAAGGTTCACTCTATATTCAGGACTATGTTAGCTAGGCACTACAGGCAACAACCAAAAGACAGAATCATCTTGGTCCAAAGGAATTTACAATTTAGAAGAGAAGAAAAAACATACATGCCTGGAATGATTTTTAGGGTACAAAATACTAATGAGTTTTTGAGCATCTACTATATATAGATCTCTCCTCTGGTGGTTGATTATTTAGTCATGTGATAAAATTGGAAAGTACATTCTATAAATTTTATAAGAGTTTTAGTTTATAAGAAAGAGGAAGCAATACTGGTATTCATGTCAGGGTAGTGAACGACTGAAAGTAGTGATTTGAGAAAAATATTCTGGTAATGTTAGAAGAGGTGGTTTATAATTGTCAGAGACAGGAAAATTTGGAGTTTCAATTGTATTAGGTGCTATTATTTAGTAATTTTTCAGTCCTGCCCAACTTTTTGTGAGCTTCTTTGGCATTTTCTTGGTCAGGTTTGCCATTTTGTTCTTCGTTTCGTTTTACAAATGAGGAACTGAGGCCAATAGAGTTGTGACTTTACCAGGTCACATAGTAAGTTTTTGAGGACAGTTTTGAATTCAGAAGAATAAGTCTTCCTGTCTTCAGGCCCAGAACTCTATTTACTGTGCCACTTAGCTCTCTTCTTCTAGGTAGAGAGAGGATGAAAACAAGACTCTGGTAGTTGTAGTGAAAACACTAAAAAAACAAAAACAAAAACAAAAATCAAACAAACAAAAAACAATTCACACAATTATCTGATAGACATCAGTGCAGGAGAATCAAAATTTGGTCAAATGAAAAAACATACAAATTTGATGTGCAAGTGTTTTGGAAATCTAAAGTCTTTTTATATACACAAAGATACACACGTACATATGTTTTTTTTTAATATTTGTAATTTTTTATGGAAATTGTTTTACAAGAATCAATCTATCAGTAGGATATTTTATACCCATGTTAACCATGGAGTGATCATTTATTTATTTATTTGCTAGCAGCATATAGTGACTAGAGTGCTGAATAGAAGTCAAGAAAGTTTTGCTTTAAATCCCAACACCAATAGTTAATTAGTTCTGTGACTGGAGGAAAAGTGCTAAGTAGGATACTGGACAGAATCAGGAAGACCTAAGTTCTAATTTAGTCTCAGACATTTCCTAGCTTAGTCACTTGGGGCAAGTCAATTAATCTATGTCTATCTCAATTTCATTAGCTGCAAAATTCTATTAATAAATTGTACCCACTTCCAAAGGTGATTGTGATTATATGATATTTAACCTAAGATTATGCCTGACATAAAGCAGATGTTTATAAACACTTGTTTCTTTCCTTCCTTTTTTCTGAATGTCAGTCTCTTCCTACTTCACACAAAATTGAACTAAAACTACCTCTATTAGAATATTTGCCTCAGTTGGAAGATTTGAATGAGATCATATGAACAGAATATTTCACACTAATAAATATCCTGTAAGAAAAAAATAGTCAACAATACCAATATCAGTTCATTTGTCTCATTTATTTTTTTAAAATGTTCATGTGGCACAGTATTTCTTGAAGACATCTAATAATCTAAGAACTAGTAGAGGGGTTACAATTTGATTTGGTGTAGTGGTTTATGATAATCCAAAGGATGGAGAATTTTATGCAGTGGGGATGGTCCCCACTTCCACATCTCTAGCAGTGGTGAAGGAATGGTATACTTGTGTTAATTTTAACTAGTCTAACTACTGCTACTGACTTACTGTCACTTTCTAGTGCAGTTTTCATCTTCATCTTCATGTTCTTGTGGATGTAGAAAATGCTTTCTGATTATGCAATATCTCCTTTAGCATTTCTTATTTCCCTCAAAACTTACAGCCAATTCCTGTTTAGGAAGGGTAATGAATCACCTGAAGTAGTTTCATATGCTCAAACTTACCCTGTTAGAAGTTATAATTATGTAAAATATAGAAATTGGTTCCAATCCAATGGAAATAGGCAAATTCAAATAATGTACCCATTTCCAGGGATTTATGACCACTAATTGTGACTGATTGTATTTTGATTCACCCAGTCTTATTGAAGTCCATTTCATAATTTAAACTGAAGAAGGAAGTAGAAACTTTGGAATGTTATCAAAATGATTTAACACAATATATTCATTTCCAACCCATCTGGAATCCAGATGACTTACAAATATTAGAAAAAAAGATTGATTGGAAGAGATAAACATCTTTTAGGAGATTTTTATTCTCACACCAGTGGTTGGTGCCTCTCAAAATGCCAGTGATCTGATTAGCATAGCTACAGAATTTCTCTTGTCAAATAGTAAGGAATCCAAATGGTAAATGTCATCTTTAAATGGTCTTTTAAAATATCTTTCCAGTTGTATTTCATTTCATGGTCAATCCTAATAACCACTTCTTTTTAGAGAATCATTGATATTAGTCTCAGATATACCTAATCCAACCTAAAAGATGTTTATAGGAGCTGATCAAAAGTTACTTAAAGTAATAACAAAAAGCCACATGTATTTGGGAAAGGTGATGACAGGTCAAATTTTTTGTTCTCTGCTAAAACCAGCAAAATCTATTGAATAGTCTTTATTACAAAAGTGTATAACTCAGCCATGTTGAAAGGACATCTTTTGCTAAAAATATTTCTTTACATTCAAGTCAAGGAGTCCCTTAGGGTCAATTCCATAGACTTGCCTGAATTAAAAACTTATAGTCAGGGTCCCTAGGCTGCTAAGATCTCCAGGTTGTGGCAGCCCCATTAACTTTAAAACTAGTTCCTAGGGATTCACAAATCATCTCAAGCATACATTGCTTCATTTGTCTAATAATTGAATTGAATAAAGGGACTCTTAAGAATTTCAGGTTAGGTGTCGGGGGCGGAGTGAAAAGGTGACTTTCTGCCTCTCCTCCGATCTTCTCTCAAATCAACAATAAAATAAGCCTCTGAACTGATCTTCAAGTCAACCAACTCAGAAATATTTGGGCACGGCTCTCTGGATAACTTCATATCAGGTTAGTCGGCTCGGACAGAGA
>JAJPUD010007511.1:93473-106149 GCA_023553655.1 Myrmecobius fasciatus | reverse complement strand
CATGTGGGGCCTTTTCCTTCCTTTATGATTTCTTTGGGATATAAGCCCAATAGAAATGCTGCTGGGTCAAAGGGTATGCACAGTTTGATAACTTTTTGAGCATAGCTCCAAATTGTTCTCCAGAATGGCTGTATCCGTTCACAGCTCCACCAACAATGCATCAGTGTCCCAGCCCTCCCACAACCCCTCCAACATTCATCATTAACTTTTCCTGTCATTTTAGCCAATCTGACAGGTGTGAAGTGGTATCTCAGGGTTGTCTTGATTTGCATTTCTCTGATCAATAGTGATTTGGAGCACCTTTTCATATGACTATAAATAGTTTTAATTTCATCCTCTGAAAATTGTCTGTTCATATCCTTTGACCATTTATTGATTGGAGAATGGCTTGAATTTTTATAAATATGAGACAATTCTCTATATATTTTAGAGATGAGACCTTTATCAGAACCCTTAAATGTAAAGATGATTTCCCAATTTATTGCTTTCCTCCTAATCTTGTCTGCATTGATTTTGTTTGTACAAAAACTTTTTAACTTAATATAGTCAAAGTTATCTATCTGGTTTTCAATTAAAAGTTCCAGTTCTTCTTTGGACATAAATTTATGATGAATATTTTTTTTAATTTATTTTTTTTTATTTTTTTATTTTTTTTTATGTTAAAATATTGGCAAATCGAATATATGTATACATATTTCCAAACCCATCATTGCTGTGCAAGAAAAATCCCATCCACACAAAAAACATATCAGATAAAGCAAACATCAATCAAGGAGTATGAGAATGTTATGTTGTGGTCCACACCTCACATCCCCCTCTCTGGGTGCACACGGCCCTCCTCAGTGAACAACCGGAGGTGGTTTGAAACATTTCATTGCCGAAGAGAGCCATGTCCATCAGAACTGATCGTCATATAGTACCGTTGTTGCCGTGTATAATGATCCCCCGGTTCCGCTCACTTCACCCAGCACCAGTCCACGCAAGTCTCTCCAAGTCTCTCCGAAATCATCCTGCTGGTCATTTCTCACTGAACAACAATATTCCATAATATTCATATACCATAATTTATTCAGCCGGAATGGATGAATATTTACAAAAATATAAATTACCCAGATTAACAGAAGAGGAAATAAAACACGTAAATAACCACATTTTAGAAAAAGAAATTGAACAAGCCATTAATGAAATCCCTAAGAAAAATTCCCTAGGGACAGATGGATTTACAAGTGAATTCTAAAAATATTTTAAAGAACAATTAATTTAAGTACTACATAATTTGGGGGGGGGACAGGTGGAGAAGGAGTTCTACCAAATTCCTTTTATGACACAAATATGATGCTGATGCTTCAATCAGGAAGAGCCAAAACAGAAAGAAAATTATAGGCCGATTTCCCTAATGAATATAGCTGCAAAATTTTTAACTAAATATCAATAACAAATATTACAGCAATTTGTCATGAAGACTGTACATTATACGTAGGATTTATACCAGGAATGCAGGGTTGCTGTAATATTAGGAAAACTATTGGTATAATTGGCTATATCAGTAACAAAACCAACAGAAATCATATGATAATCTCCATAGATGCAGAAAAAGCATTTGACAAAATACAGCATCCATTCTTATTTAAAAAATTAGAGAAGTTTGGAATAAATGGAGTTTTTCTTAAAATGATAAACAATATCTATATAAAATCATCAGCATGCATAATATATAATAAGATTAAGCTAGAAGCTTTTCCAATAAGATAAGGAGTGAAACAAGGATGCCCCTATCACCACTGTTATTCAGTTATGTACTAGAAATGTTAATTTTAGCAAAAAGAGGGGTGGGGAAAGAAATTAAAGGAATTAGAAAAGACATTGAAAAACAACTATGACTGTTTGCGGATAGCATACTTAGAGAATCCTAGAAAATCAATTAAAACTTGAAATAATTAACAATTTTAGCATAGTTTCAGGGTATAAAATAAATTCACATAAATCATCAACATTTCTCTTTATTACTAACAAAATCCAGCAGTAAGGCATAGAAAGATAAATTCCACTTAAAATAATTGTAGACAATATAAAATATTTGCGAGTCTAGCTGCCAAGATAAACTCAGGAACTATGTGAACACAGTTACAAAACACTTCACACAAATCAAGTCTGCTCAATATAACGAAAAAAAAAAAACCTATCCATTACTCATGAGTAGGTTCAGCTAATATAATAAAAATGATAATTCTACTTAAATTAACTTACTTATTCAGTTCCATACCAAACAATAAAAATTATTTTATAGAGCTAGAAAAAAATAATAATGGAATTCATCAGAAAGGAGGAAAGGTCAAAAATATACAGGGAATTAATAAGAAAAATGGAAAAGAAGATGGCCTAGCCATACCAACTCTGAAATAACATTAAAAAGCAACAATCATCAAAACTACTTGCTACTGATGAAGAAATAGGGTAGTAGATCAATGGAATAGGTTAGGTACACAAGACACAGCAATAAATTATTATAGTAATCTGCTGTTTGAAAAACCCAAAGACTCCAGTATCTGGGATAAGCACTCACTAACTGACAAAAATGGTTCAGTAACACTGGAAAATATTATGTCAGAAACTCAGCATAGATCTACATCTCATCCCCATACCAAAATAAGGTCAAAATGGGTACATGATTTAGATGTAAAGGGTAATATTATAAGCAAATTAGGACAATAAGGGATAGATTATCTATCAGAGCTTGGGAGAAGGGAAGAATTTATGACCAAAGCAGAACTAGAGGATATTATAAAATGAAAAATGGATAATTTTGATTACATCAAATTAAAAAGATTTTGCACAAACAAAACCAATGCAACCAAGATTAGAAGGAAAGAAGAAGTGTGAGAAACAATTTTTACAGCCACTGTTTCTGAGAAAGGACTCATTTCTCAAATATATAGAGAACTGAGTCAAATTCATCAGAATACAAGTCATTCTCCAATTGAGAAATGGTCAAAGGATATGAACAGGCAGTTTTCAGATGAAGAAATTAAAATGATTTATAGTCATATAAAATAGTCAGACAAACAGGAGGAAAACCAGGAGAAAGCAGAGTGAGAAAAAACTCAGAGAAGAGAGTCAGGGAGAAGATGATTATCAGCAGTGTCTAAGGCTACAGACAGGTGAAGACAGATGAGATCATTAAGTTCAGCAAGAAATCATTGGTAATTTGAGGGAGGGCAGTTTAGGTTGAATGGGGAGGTGGGAAGCCAGACTGCACAGGGTTCTAAAGAAGGTAAGAGCAAAGGAAGTGGAAACATCAATGATAATTCTTCTCAAGGAGTTTAGCCATGAAAGGGAAGAAAAATATAGAATGACGGTTAGTGGGGATGGATTAATTAATGGGATTTTTTTTGAAGATGAAAAAGACACGAACATGTTTGTAGACTGTAAGGAAGCATCCAGTAGATAGGGAGAGATTGAATATTAGAGAGTAGTGAGAGGTGAGGGAGCAATCTAGTGGAAAAGAAGGAATGGAATGGGATCACTTGGGTACGTAGAAGAATTTGCCTGGACGAAGAGATATGGCTAGCAGGAGTGAAGAATGAGACAGTGAGGGAAAAAAGCTGAGTGATGTGAGATGAGGAACAGAAGAGAAGGGAGGGAATTCTCATTAAATGGATCTAGTTTTTTAAATGAAATGTGGGGCAAATTCTCAGCTAAGGAGTGGGGAGAAAGCTACGGAGACTTGAGAAGAGATGAAAGGGTTTGGAAAAGTCACCACTAGGAGTCTTGGACTGAATGGCTTCTGAGGACAGACCTGGGAGGCCCTGGAGTAATTTAGGAATCCCCAGACAGTGAAGACACCCGTCTATTTGGACAGCTGGACATGATCTGTAAGCCTCCTAGTTTTTCATCTGATGTTCTGAATTCCAAGGTCACTCACGTTTTTGATCATTTCAATTTAGCAACAAACATTTATAGTTCACCTACTTTGTCAGGCCCTGTCCCTAGTGCTGGGGAACCAAAGCAACCCCCACCACCACCCCAGAAAGAGAGTCAAAGGACAGAGAGAGCAAGCAAGAGAAACAGACAGAGACAGAGATAGAAAAATGGAAAGAGACACACAGAGAGAAAGAGACACACAGAGAGAGATAGAGAAAGAAAGAGACAGAGGCAGACAGAGACAGAGAGAAGAATCATGAGAGAGAGAATGAGAGAGACAGAGACAGAGATAGAAAAACAGAGAGACAGAGACAAAGAGAAACAGAGATAGAGAAAGAGACAGAGGCAGACAGAGAGACAGAGAGAAGAATGCATGAGAGAGAGAATTAGAGAGAGAGAGACAGAGACAAAGAGAGACAGAGACAGACAGAGATAGAAAAAGAGACAGACAGAGGCAGAGACAGAAAGAAAGAGAGACAAAGAGAGACAGAGAGAAGAAAGCATGTGAGAGAAAGAGAGAGAGAGATTTTTTAGATTTTGTCGAGCAGACCTGTGAGTTTATTTATGCAGGAAATTCTTTTTCATTATTAATAGCTTTTTATTTTCAAAATATATGCAAAGATAGTTTTCAACATTCACTCTTGCAAAGCCTTGTGTCCAAAAATTTCCCCCTCTTTCCCCCCCAACCTCCTCCTCTAGACAGCAAGTAATCCAATATAGGCCAAACATGTGCATTTCTTCTAAATATATTTTCACATTTATCATAATGCATAAGAAAGATCAGATCAAAAAGAAAAAAAATGAGAAAGAAAAAAATCAAGCAAATAAAAAAGGTGAAAATACTATCTTGCAATCTAGATTTACTCTCCACAGTCTCTCTCTGGGTGTATAAGGCTCTCTTCATTACAATTCCATTGGAACTGGCCTGAATCACCCCATTGTTGAAGAGAGTCATGTCCATCAGAGTTAATCATCACATAATTTTTATTACTGCGTACAGTGATCTCCTGGTTCTGCTGCCTTCACTCAGCATCAGTTCATACAAGTCTCTCCAGGCCTCTCTGAAACAATCCTGCTGGTCGTTTCTCACAGAGCAATAATATTCCATAACATTCATATACCATAGTTTATTCAGCCATTCTCCAATTGATGGGCATCCATTCAGTTTCCAGTTTCTAGCCACTACAAGAAGGGCTGCCACAAACGTTTCTGCACATGTGGGGCCCTTTTCCTCCTTTAAGATCTCTTTGCTTTATAAGCCCAGTAGAGATTATGCAGGAAATGCTTGATGCAGAAATTCCCTCAAATGCAAATTGTATTCCACTGTAATGGCTAGTCTTTGAGAGACAGCTACAGCAAGCTATACAAAGTAACTCGAAAAAGAGAGAGCAATAGTCATGGGGCTCAGGGTTAAGATGGAAGCTGTGCTTTGAATGAAGCTAGGGAATGAGAGGTGGAAGTAAGGGGGAGTGAATTCCAGACACAAGGGGCAACCTGCCCAAAGTCCTGGGGGCTGGAAATGGGATGCTGGGTACAAGAAACAACAAAAGGTCAGTTAGAGTTAGGATGCACAAATAACATGCTTTGATTACATTGGAGTTTTCCCCCTTTATATGGGAGTGACAGTTTTGCTGGGGAAAGTTCACCACAAAAATCAAAATCAAAATCAAAGTCTTATAATCATTAAAGCTTTTTGAGCACAGAATGGGCTGCTTTGAGAGGTAGTGAGCTCCTCATCTTTGGAGGTCTCCAAGCAGAGGTTAGACTGTATATATATATATATATATATATATATATATATATATAGAGAGAGAGAGAGAGAGAGAGAGAGAGAGAGATCTATATCTATATCTATATCTATATCTATATCTATATCTATATCTATCTATCTATATAGCGGGGATCCCTTTCAAATAGAGGTTGGACCTGATGGCACTAAGAACCTTTCCCACTCATTTGCTGGGATTCTTTGATTATTATCTGGCTCATTTGCCTTTTAAAAGAATTGGCACTTACAAACAATTTGGATTTTGAATTTTATTTTATTTTATTTTTTGCTTTTTGCTGAGGCAATTGGGGTTAAGTGACTTGCCCAGGGTCACACAGCTAGGGAATGTTAAGTGTCTGAGTCCAGATTTGAACTCAGGTCCTCCTGACTTCAGGGCTGGTGCTCTATCCATTGCGCCACTTAGCTGCCCCAGGATTTTGAATTTTAAAAATTCTAAATCTTCTCGACTAGTCTTTTCGAGATCATGAAATCATGTCTCTAGGTCAGGCGGCTGGCATAATGCAATTTCGCCACCAGATGGCAGAGAGCGTGCCAGTCTGCAGACTCTCATGTCCCGATGCCCATCCAAGAGTCCAAGCCTGAGACCAGGTGGATCATTTGGGCACTAGCCTGGGCCCTTGCACCAAAAACCTGGACTGTTCCCTTCCGAGTGGAGCCAAGAGGGTCTTGCCAAGTAAGAAGTGCTTGGCGTGAGAAGTGCTCCAGCCAGGACCCCGTGATGCCCCTTTGCATTTGTTCTTTCCTATTTTAAGTAAAAAAGATAGGCAATGGCTATAATCTTGTAAGCTTTGAAAGGTCAGGAATACAAGCAAGCTGAGTCCAAGAGTTGGAGGCCATGGCTGGATTTGCTTGGAGCCAGATGATGAGTAAAGAAGTTCTCAATTACTGGTGGATTCATCCAACCATGGATCAATTCACCACCGGGAGGTGAACTTAGGAGGAGAACACCAAGTAGAAACTTGACTTGGTCTGTGCCCACTTTCTCCAGGGACCAACCGTCATTCTGAGGGCATCCTCCAGGTACTGGGGAGAAATGTTACTGCTCTGTCTCTTCTCCAAAAATGACCCTTTGTAAAAGCTAGCTGGTGTTCATTGGTTAAATGGAACTGGGCTACCGATTCCTAGGGGGTCAATAAGGCCAGAATGGGCGCACAAATAGACAAGTCATTCCTCTACCCTCGGGGGTAGCCCCAGAATTCTTAGAGGAGCTCTGTGGCTGATCTTGCACTGGGAGAAGGAGTCCAGGTGAAGGAACTGTGTGTGTTTAATTTCTACGGGATGTCACAGTGACATCCAAGCATCTGTTAGGTGGAAAAGGGACAGGTCAGTCTTGCTCTGCTTGTCTCCTGAAGGCAGAGCCAGAAACAACGGGAGAAGCTGCAAAAAGGCCATTTGAAGCTTAGATCTGGGGAGGGGGGAGGATAAAAAGCTACCTAAGGGTCAGGACTATCTATTTGTAGACTGTGCTGCCTTAGGAGGGGGTGGGGAGGCTCCAAGCCAAGGCTGGATGACCACTATGACCTAGTAGGAACTCCTTCTGTTTAAATTGGCTGGTTATGGACGCCCCTTCTGTGTCTGAAGTTCTGCAATAACTTCCATTTAGGGCATCATATAATCTTCATAGGTTCAGAGATTTTGAACTTTATGGGTTCTTCTCATCTATGGAAACCAACTAACCCTCCGAGAAGGGAGATTTCTCCAAGATCACATAGCTACCAGCAGCTGCTCAGCTCCCATCTTTCCATTTTACAAATGTCATTAGAGATCAAATTCTGCAGTCACCCATTTTACAGGTGGAGAAACTGAGGTCCAGAGAGGAAAAGGAGCTGGCTTAAGGTGCCGTGTGCTGAACAAGTCTTACCTGCTTCCAGAGCTCCCTTTCAGGGAGTATTGCCATCCCCAACTCTCCCATTCCCTCCCACTTTCACCCCCCACCCCATCCCCATCCCCACTTAGCCCCATGCTTACAGGGAGCCTGGAAGTCCTTTGGACTCCAGTGGGAGTGAAGCTTCCAGGGCCAGGAGGGGTGGGGGGACAGGGGGAGCAGGAACCGCCATTCCTTGGCAAGAGCCGGGAGGGTTCACAGGCTCCCGAAGCCGATGCTGTTGCTCTGTCTGGAATGCTTTGCTTATTATTTCTAATACTTTCTTTCCACCAGCTTGGCGACCCGTGAGTCATTCTGCTGAGCTTGTGCATGCACTCGCTTCCTCCCCACTGAACTTCTGCTCAAATGGAACAGGGCTGGGGTGGCCAGGGCTTGCTTTTTCCTCTGGCTCAACTTCAGGGGCTGAGATGGATTTCAGTTGTGGAGGGGGGAAAGTTATATTTGGCCTCTCCAGGCACCCAAGACAGGATGGACTCTACGTGTGTGGGGAGGCTGGCAGGTAGAGAATGGGCTTGGAACTGGAGGCCCAGACCTTCTTATAAGGATATAAGGGGAGATAGAGACAGAGGGAGATAGAGATAGAGACAGAGACAGACAGAGACAGAGACAGAGACAGAGGAGAGAGACCAAGACAGAGAGAGAGATAGAGGAGAGAGACAGAGACAGAGAGACAGAGACAGACAGAAATAAAGAGACAGAGACAGAGAGAGAGGAGAGAGACAAAGACAGAGAGAGACAGAGAGATAGAGGAGAGGCAGAGAGACAGAGAGAGACAGAGACAGAGAGAGAGGAGAGACAGAGACAGAGAGAGAGGAGAGAGACAGAGAGACAGAGAGAGACAGAGACAGAGAGAGACAGAGAGACAGAAAGACAGAGAGAGACAAAGAGACAGAGACAGAGACAGAGACAGAGAGGGGAGGGAGATAGACAGAAAGAGGAAGAGAAAGCTAGAAGCAGCCCCTCTACTTGGGAGGGGCCATCCTGTGGATCTCGACAGGTACAGACTCTTGTCACCGAATCAGAGAATCTAAGAACTGAAAGGATTCTTAGAGGCGTCCAGTTCGAATCATAGTAGAACAAGAATTTCCCCAGCAACCTAGGCCACATGTAGCCTCAGAGTCCAGACTCCCAGAGGGAGAGAAGCTCCTAACTTCAAGGAGCAGCTCATCCCACATGGGGATAGCTGTAAATGATGGATTTTTTCAAAACTGGGGCCGAATACAAAGCGACTCCCAGTGGGATTAGAGGGTTGGAAAACCGTCCAGCTGACACTCTGGGAATGCCCTAACGCCACTGGATCCCTGATCCACCATCCCGCTGAAATAGCTCCAACATCTGTTGCAGGAGGATGAAGAGGGAGAGCAATTCTGTGAAGAGCTTGACAAGATGCTGCAAGCAGAGTCAACACAGGCTTTGATGCCTGGTGATTTCAGGCTGAAATCGGAGACTTCAAGGACGGGAAAAAAAATAGATGTCAGGAAAAAGTTGGCTCAGGATTGACAAGCTAAAGAAGTCAAAGGTCCACGGATTCCTTAAAGCCTTTCACCTAGATATCATTAGGAAGAGAGCTAGAGAGTGGGGGTGGGGGAGGGAAACAGGAGTATCACACACACGGTCCCAAGGACGGAAAATTAAATGAAAGAAAGTGATTATCTCAATAGACCACAGGGGGAAACAACCAATTATTGATAGAGGAATTCTTTACAGGACAGTGCTCTCGATATGGAGAAACCTATCTGTAGATAAACATTTAAACCTACTTAAGCAAAATGTTGACTGAAAAAAAATGGGAAATAGATAAAGGTAAAGACATTGACCCCGTCAGCTTTTTTTATAAAAGTTTTGGCAAAAAGAGCCCAGAAACTGTTCATTGGCAAGGAAAGAGATGTGACAGCCAAGAGCAAGAGTGCCTTTAAAACTGGCTAGTTGTTCGATTTTAGGCAAGTCCCTTACTGTCTCTGAACCTCAGTATTCTCATCTGTAAAATGGGGTTAGTCATGCTCCCTACCTCAAATGAGATCATAAAGTTAAGTAATTTGCACTCCTTAAGATACTATAGAGATCAAAGATGATCATTAATTTACTACTCTGTCTCTCTGTCTCACTCTGTCTCTGTCTCTCTCTTTCTCTCTGTCTCTCTGTCTCTCTCTCCCCCATTTAATGGATTTTAAATCCCAGGTCAGATAGATAGGAAGTGACAGAGTGAGGAGATCCATGTCAGGAGTCCTGAGTTCAAATGCTAGTGCTCGGACTCCCATTCAGAGTTCCCTTTACTAGCTCTGACTCACAATGGATCATTGAAAGAAAATGGCAGAAGCAAGGGGCTTCTCTGTTTCTCTGGGAAGGCAGATGTGGCTGTATTTCTCTAGCTCCCGGCCTGCTCTTCCAAGCCCCATCAGGGACAGGAGAAAAAACACAGAGAGAGGGTCTTGCACGCCCCAACCCTCCGTAGACATTTGGGAATCAGCTTTGGCAGATAGAGGAACCGCAAACACAAGGCAGCTCCCCCGTTCCCATTCTACACCGACACTAGGGCTCCTGTTTGACTGAGAGGTGACAGAAAACAGACTGGTCCCTCAGCCCCTGGGGAGATTTATGAGAGCCTGGGAGGAGGACCCCAGCAGACTTCCCTCCATCCATGGAGCCAGGTGCTGGGCCCAGAGCATCAATCATCCTGGACAGCCCAGGCGGGTCTCAGTCTTGCCCTCGGTGGATGGGGGAATCAATCACCTTAGCACAGAGAGGATTTGTGGGAAGCTACCTGGAGCTCCTCATGGCAAGAAGTGTCCAAGAAGTAGCAGGGGGTTAGCATCACTTGTCAGGGTTGCTTTGGGAGGGGGGGCAGGGAATGCCTGCTCCTGGATTTGAATTGCATGCCCTTTCAGGCCCCTGGCAGTTGTGAGAGCCTAGGAGTCTAATAGCCAGGGGATTCATGAGGGAAAGCAATTGTATGGGTACTAACATGGCAAGGATGCAGGCTGCCAGCCTTCCAAAAATCAGTCAAATGGCACCCTGAGATGGAGAGAGGGTAGCTGCAGGATTGCAAAACCCCACAATGAAAGGGACATGAGAATGTGGACTTCCAAGTGCATCCAAGCTGGACAGGTCCTTAGGACATAGAACATAGAGTGACTTTTTCCCCCAAGAGTATCAGGGTTAAGTGACTTACCCAAGATCTCACAGCTAGGAGGTGCTAAGTGTCTGCGGCAGCATTTGAACTCAGATTTCCCTGATTCCAGGGCCACTGCTCTATCCACTGTGCCATCCAGCTGCCCCTGAGTCTCAGTTCACCTTTTTGCCCCATGTGTTTTTTAGGGACTCTATCTCCTAGAAGCTTATATAGAGCTCAGCAGCTTCTCAGGTATTCACTTTAAGGTAAAGGAAGAGTTCCTCTCAGAACCTCCATTTAAAGAGGGCACTATGACCTTATTTGTAGTTCTCTGGGCAAAGATACTCGAAGAGTTTCTCATTTCCTTCTCCAGCTCATTTTACAGATGAGGAAACTGAGGCAATCAGGGGGAAGTCACTTGTCCAAGATCACACAGCCAAGAAGTTACCGAGGCTGTATTTGAACTCAGGAAGATGTCTTCCTAATTCCAAGCCAAGTGCTCTATCCACTACACTACCTAGCTCCTCTTAACACATAGTCTATGAATAAATGTTTATTGACTGACTGACTAATGTCACATCATTCATCTGGCTTGGTTGGGGGAGAATCAGAGGAGGTGTGGGCTCATGGGCTCTACATGAAAAGAAACAATTGGCTCCTGGACACAAGGGATGGGCAAGTGGCCACTGGGGGCAAGTTAGGGGCTCCAGGTATTCTATATAAAACGGGGTGTCTTAGAACTTGCTCCCCTCACCCGGCAGGTTTTTTTGAGGAAAATGCTAATAAACTCTCAAGAGCCAAGGAAATGGGAGCTGGGATTATTATGAGAACCTCCTGACTAGTAAGGGAAAGTAACCACCACATTTCCTTCTGTTACTGCCCTAGGACAGAGAGCAGTGGGGAAGGTCCCCAGGGGGGGTCCCCTGAAGAAGGGGAGTGGTTTCCGGATTTTTTTCTTATTTCTGGCAGCACTGGTGGGAAACATTTGCTCCTCCATTTGCTGTGTCCTACCCAAACACATTTTTTTTTTCATCAAACATTCACCAGAGGCACTGGAGAGCGGGCGCCTGATGGGAAATCAGTGACTTTCCAAAATCGATTAACAGTGAGGGTAATGTGGGGGTTTGCTGTCAGCAGGTCAGAGGGGGGCTCAGTTTGATAGGGTATCACGATCCGCTGGGGCCCCAGTCCCATTCTTCTGGCCATATCCCTTCCCTTCCTTACCCACCAGTTCTGAGCACTGGCTCGGGAAGCCAGGGAGTGGGTATGAACCCCAGCTCTCATCACTCCACGTTTGATCTTGGTCCAATGCCTTCCCCGCTCTAGATCTCAGTTTCCTCCTTTGTAAGGAGGTTGGACTAGGTGTTCCGTGTCAGGTTTTCCAGCTCCAAGCTCCAGGATTGGGCTGCTGCAGATCTGACTAGCGAGGAGACAGACTAGCAGGGAGCCCCAGTTAGGATGGCATGGGCAATGGAAACCAAGAGATTGGGCAGGCAAGAGAGCCCTGTGGGTGGTCACAGGCTGTAAAAATCTTAGAAAGGCCAAGGACTCTCGGATTCAGAGGGAAGTGCCCGAGACTGGGAGTCCAGTAGGATAGGAAGAGAACTGAATCTGGAACCAGGGGATCTAGACCTGCAAAGAACCCTGGAGATCACTGAGTCCAATTTCCTCATTTTACAAAGGAGAAATCAAGGTTCTGAGAGCCCAAATGATCATATCCAAATTCCCGATTCTAAATCTTTAGAACTAGACAAGACTTCAAAGGCAGTTTGATTCACAGCCCTCATTTTTCTAATCCTTTTGTTTTCAGACCCATTTTCCAAGGGAAATTGAGGCCAATTGGGGAAGATTACACAGGTGTATAACAGTGTCAGAATTTGAACCCAACCCTCCGATTCTAAATTGAAAGTTCCATAGACTGTATCATGCTGTTCCAGGAGACCTGAATCTGAATCCAAGCTCTGACACCTGT
>JAJPUD010007511.1:78979-92203 GCA_023553655.1 Myrmecobius fasciatus | reverse complement strand
CACACACACACACACACACACACACACACACACACACACACACACACACACACATTCAGTGGCTCCCTATTGCCACCAGGCTCTGTTGCACAATCTACCTCTCAAAGGCCTTCAGGACCTGATCCCCTGCTACCTTTTGGGCCTTCTGACACCTTAGTCCCCGCACACACCCCCAGCCGGTGGTACCCTCCTCCAGCCCTGTCCCTCTCTGGGCCTTCTCTCCGCCAGTCCCCCTGCCCGAACTTCCCTCCTCCTCCTTTCCAAGCCCACCTCAGATTGCCTCATTCAGTCCCCTGTGGGCCGGGCTCGGGGCCACCGCTGGCTGGGCGAGAGCCTTCCCAGCCTCCCTGGACGCTTGGGCCCCCCCTCCCTCACATCTGTGTATTCTGTTCCCTTATCTCCCAACCCACCCACAGGAGAAGGGAAGCTCATGGACCAATTTACCAGCATTTATGAGTGAGCCTACTATGTGTCAGGCGCTGTGCTGAGCTCTGCAGGGACAAATGAAAATAGGGTCCTGGGGACTTATAATTTAATGGGGAGACCACAGCCTTGAGGACACTGAGTGGGGAGGGGGGGAAATGATGCTTGGAGCAGCCGGGCTGGAAGGCTGAGCTCTCTCCAGGAGTGCTGTGGCTGGAGCTTCTGGCTTCCTCCCTCAGCCCAGGAAGGAGCTGGCCGGGGGTCCAGCATCAACATGGTCATCTCCATGGTGATGAGTTCAGGGGGTGAGCTTGTCCTAAGGGAGGGGAGAGGAGCTTTAGGCAGTCTTTGATGGGAGCCCAGGGACTGCCATCATTTTGTTCCCCAGTGCCGGCACACAGTAGGCATCTCATAAATGCTCACTGGTTGGATTGAACAGAACCTTGTGTAATGCAAGCCATGTTAGAGGCTGACTATCCTCTCCCCCCCCACCTCCCCTCCCCATCCCTCCTCTCAGGCTTTGCCCTCCTTCCTGGCTGAGGCTGCCATGCTCTCCCCTTCCCCTTGATCTTGGCTTTCTGGGACTCTCTCCACACCCCCCGCACCCCATCTCCTGCTAGAACTTGACCTGGGCTGCAGAGCCAGGCTCCCCCGGCCCTCCTGCTCTGCTGCCCTTGACTTTCTGGCTCAGCTGCTCCCCCATGCTCCGCTGCTGCCATCTGCTGTCCAATGCTGGGCCTGAAACCCCAAGAATGATCAGGCTCTTTGCTGAGCCCAGGGGAGCCCCCAGAAAGCCTTCTCTCTGAACAGTTAAGAGCTGACCTCTGTCCTTGAGGGGAGCAGCAAGCCTGGGGGAGGTACAGAAACATTGAGGGGGAAGGAGCTTCATGGGTGGGACCTGTGACTTGCCACTTATTAGCTGGGAGACCTTGTCCTCGTGCCTCAGTTTCCCCATCTGCAAAAGGAGGGATCTATGAACTGAAGAGTCTCGAGGTCTAGGGCCTGGTCTCACTGGTCCCCTTCTTCCCTCCTCCCCCAGGCTCACCCCATCTTGCTTAGGCTTCTTCTCCTTGGCAGTGCCCACTGCCCCCGTTCCTCTTCACCCAATCCTAACCATCCTTCAGGATCTACCTGAACCCCATCCTTCTCCTCCTGAAAGTCCTCCAAGACTACCCTGACTCACATAAAGAAGGACTTTATGACAGCAAGCCAGTGGGAACGGCTCAGGAGAGAAATTCAGATTATTAATGATGTGTAAGGCTCTCTTATATTCCATCGCACCTGGACTCCTGGCTTCAGATTTGGCGTTTTATTGACCCTTATTGGAAAGTCTTCTTCATTTTGCATTAGATTTCTCCTGCGTTTGTGGATCTCTGCTAGCTGGTCGCCGACAAGTTGCTCTTTGATGCCATTTTTAAGAAGTTATGACTTCTAAACAGATCTAACACTTTTTAGGCTCCTCTGTTTCTCTATTGAATTTTTTTGGTACTGGTTCCCCTCCCTTTGTTTGGTATTCTTCTCCTTGTTGAGTCTTGAATTCAGTGTTTCTGGATGACAGAAGTTCAGGTCTGCACTTTGTTTCACGGACAGTTTAATTTTTAAATTAAACATCTGCATTTCCATTTTTAAATTTTTCTTTTCTCTCTCCCTCCAAACTTTCTGACCTTCTGCTGTTTTAATTCTGTTAAGATATGCTATTGGTTCATTGATCTTTGGTGTACAAGTCATCCAAGCCTTTTTGAATTCAGTGTTAATATTTTAGAGTCTTCTTCATCAACATCTGGATTTATTATTTCATCATTTCCCATTTCAGGGATTTTAATTATATTATCTCCTCCCCCAACTGTCAGCTTAAGAGAATGCTTCAGGCCAGTAACTCTTGGGCTGTATCTTGAGTAGTGGGTCCATTTCTTTGCTGTAATAAATGGCAGAAAATGGATAATTAGGAAACCAAAACTATCTCCCCCTCACCAACATGATTTTTTTTCTTTATGGAATATCTAGAATTCAGTCTCTACCGTAAAATAACCTCTGATTGTTTTGTATTCTCCTGATTTCCTGACCAGTGATATTTAACATACTTAATAAGATGATGCAAATCTGTACCTACCCAGGTCAAGTATATATAGGCAAGTTGCATTATATATAAATGTGATATTCAGACACACATAACTGATTTGTGGCTGGTTTGACTGGAAAACAGAGTACATGAAGGAGAACAATGTGAAATAAATTGGGGTTTGGGAAAAAACCAAAGACCAGGAAGTCTCTCTCCTGAGGACCCCCATTAGCCTTGCACTGAAGGCTTCCCAAGGCCTTCAGACGAAGCCTGTATTGGCCACTTGGCAGCCATGCCGGGTGGGCTCAAGTCCTGGGCTGCCCCAGAGGGCATCCAGGTTAACACTGTGGCCACTGACATCAGCTTGAAAAGCAGGAACACTTCTGCCATGATTAAGCCAAATGACTGGGCAAACCACCCAGTGGCAGCAGACCCTAACTACAGGGATCAGCTTCATTTCCGAAAGAGAAAATGGCCAGGACAGTGTTGCTAGTCAGGATCTGTTTACCTGGCAGCTCTTCAGGTGAGCAAAGAGCTTTCTCTCTTCACTATGACCATAGTAAACTGGCCCAGAAGTACACAGACAGGTAACAATGGCACAAAGCAGGGTTCCTTCCCACATCTCAGGAGGCCCCAACTCCAACGTCTTGCTTTTGGCCTCCAGATGGAGGGCCCTACAAGGGGTACACATCACCCACACCCCCCTTTGAATGTGTGGAATGAGCAAAAAAGTGTGATTTTGTGAATCATCTTCCTATGCAGGATGGCAAATGAGAAGTGAAATTCTCTCTTAGCTTTTAAAAAAACTGCTCTAAGACTAAACACCCCAAATTTCATAGACCAAGAGAACTCAGGCAGTTGTAAAATTTACATTTAGTGAAATTTTATGTCTCAAGCCTTTTTGCAAGACGGCAGTAATCCTGACAGCCAAAATCTCAAAGCAGACCTAGAGACACTCAGGGGAGGAGAGTTTCTTTCACATGTATCCTATCTGGGCCTGATGCAGTTCTTCCCCCCCTCCTATGCTAGGAATATCCTGAATCACTGTACATGGAGCCAACAAGCAGAAGATAACCATGCTTGCATTTAGAGAAATATTCATAGGAAATTATAGGAAGATACAATAATATACCACCCACCACTTATTAAAAATGCATTTAAGGTTATGGATCATTAGAGAAATGAGTAATATAAATGTGGGTGGGTTCAATTCTGGTCTAAAATGATACACTAATTTTTCAGAACAGTCTGAGGACAGCATTCACATCTCCGTCTTATCTCCAGGGACTCTCCTCTTTTAAGAGGTGGATCGGGAAGTGAGTTTTCACTCACTACTGTACTGTACTGTAGTTGGTACCACTACAGCCTAAGACATAATTTTCTGTTTATACTGAGGTCACCTTCTTAAGTATACTTATTTAGGCACAATGCACACAGAAAATTCATTACATGTAAACACTGTTGAGGAACCTGCATAGCTTCAAATGAAGTAGCTTCATAGAAAATCAACATCAACAAAATCCAATAAAATCCTTATTAATTATTGGTTCTCTCCCAAACCAAGTCTTGTCTTTCCCCTTTACTTACCACACCTTTTCCCATACACACACACACACACACACACACATATATACACACATATACATATATATATATATATATATAAAACACACACATCCCATAGGCTAAAGTGGGTTAATTCAGCGTGTGTGTGTGTGTGTGTGTGTATGCGATATTTCTTTATTTTTATAAAAATTAAAAGTCCCCACCCCACACCCTACCCCTCCATTCCTGCCGTTATCTATTTTCATAGCTGGCCCAAAGCCAAAATGTTAAGTACTAATAGAATTTAATCTAATTTTTCCCCCTTCATTTAGTTTCAGTTCTAACCTATTGAGCAAGGTTCTGGTGGTTTCCTCCCCACACTCCCCTCTCTCCCTCATCCCGACACGAACAAGGCAACAGTCAGTAGCCATGGCCCAAAGTTGGGGTATACTTTGGTTGAGTTGGTATCATCTACAAATTGGTATAATGCTTTAATGTATATACATTGTATCCCATGATAAAGCTAAAACCAACCATTATTTCAGTGAATAAACTTTGTTAAATACAATAAAATCAACTTTGGTGTTTTATATAAATTACCTCATAAATTAGACCCTCCCCTTCCTTTTCCTATGTTTATAGGAAATATTATGTACCCAAACTCTAGACTAGTACGTAAAAATTATAAAATTCTTTGAATCTTAAGGCACATACATTGTCTATAACCGCTTGCAACATGCATCATGTTCCAAATGGGTTTTTATTGAGCTTATTTTTTTTTTGCGTTAAATACGATCACTTAGGGTCTATCTTTATTATAAGAAACAACTCCAGACTTTAAAATGATAGCCAAGAAAATATCTTATTAATGTCAGAATCTTATACGAAATTCAGTGTTAAGATCATGAATTTTAAATGTTAGTAATAGAATTAAAACTTTCCATTATCAACTAAGCAAAGTAGTATTGGAGATCTCTAGAATGTTAAAACAGAAAAACATTACTTCCCTACACTACCTACCTCTTTGTTTTTTGGTCCTGCAGGCCTTAATGGCCGCTTTCCTTCATTCTGACGGCCATGTTCATATTCAAATCTGCAGAGGATTAAGATGATTCAGTCTTAATTATCTGGTCATATACATATACAATAAAATAATATGTTGTACATGCACATAAAATTATTAGCTTTAAAAATGAACACTTTTATATTTTATATGTTTAAAATAATTCAATTTTGCCTTTTTCTTTCCTTCTAGAATCCTAAGGCATATTTGATTTTACCCATTTAATATATCATGATTATGGTCCTGATTCTGTACATTTTAATGGAAGACAAGAAAGGTCCTCAACTATAAATAGATTTGGGATTTAGACTAGTTTATAAGAGTGGGAAGAACACTATGTACGTCAGGTTTACTAACAAATCAGAAAACAAATCAAATAATTGCTGCTGTGAAAATCTTTTGAATAATAGTTGTGATATAGGTCATTCTAGCTAAGAAAGGGGGGGGGCTGATCCCTCAACGGGATTATCTCTTCAGACTATAATTACACCATTACAACACATCAGTGGCAGACCCAGTATGAGAAGAAGCAAGTTTCTAATAGGATGCAAAGTCATGTCTTGCAGCAAACCACAAAAGCATACATGCAAACACAGAGCCTCCTCCTAAAGGCCCCAGAGGATCTTTTCTGCAGGCCCATGTTAAATGAGACCTTGAGGAAGTGATCCCTTGTGCTTGGCGCCCTCCCCAACCTTTTCTCTTCCTCCTCCTTTGGACTTCTCCTTTTAAGCTAAACAGATTAAGCAGTTGCTAAGTGAATATGTTATAGATTGGTTAAAAAGCATATGCTTTTAAGACCCTACTAACCTGTGATTGCTATTGCAAGCTACTTTAATCCCTACCAATGTGAAATAAATAGAATTTCTTTTTACTAAGTACTTTTACTTAAAAAATACTAAGTATTTTTTAAATGATCTCATAAAGTGGTTAAGGAATTAAGGTTAACTAGGTAGAAAAGCAATACTGTTGGCCTGGGCTCAGGAAGACCCTTTTTATAAGACTCAAGTTTAAATGGGGACTCTAAAAATAGTCACTTGAACCTTCTGTGTCTGTCTCAGTTTCCTTAACTTAAGGGCATCAATGGTACATTTGTAAAGTGGCCGTTTCATAGGAGGTAATATAAAAATGTTAGCTACCTTATGATTCAAGTTTTGTCAACGGACCAAAAGAGTTTTGTGAAGAAGAAAAAAGGAATCCCAGCTTGCTACTGCTAACCCCATCTGCTGTCATGCTGGAAAAATACAAGGACAGACAGAAAGGGCTTTCCTGCATAACAAAATTTCTCCTTTACCTCCGGATATTATCTTCATTTGATCTATCCATGAAGCAAAAGCAAACATGGTGGTATTGTGTGAATAAATGATTCGTGAACCAAGAAGAATGATTACTTCTAATGACTTAATTATGCATCCAACTATGGAATACACATGCACACACACATACGCTCACATGCATACTCATACACACACTCACACACACACACACACACACACACACACACACCCTATTTGTTTCTAGGGGTGCCTGGGCCGTTTTTCCCAAGGCCAGGGGGCTGCATGAAGACCCAGGTTCCTTGAAGTAACTTCTTCTGCTCCCATAGAGCAGTGATGCTTCAGTGAAACTAGCCATAATTTCCGCCCACTTCCTCTCCCCACTCAGAAAAAGGGGTTTCTAACAACCAGGTCTCCTCTCGCCACTTGGGACGTTGGTTCTTCTCCCGGCCTTGAACCAGAGCCATCTGGTGGGGTTTCTGGATCAGCCGCGCGGAGCCAAACTCTTAGCACGCGCACTCTTAAGGGGAAGGTTTCAGTCTCTGTGCCAAAACCCTTGGCCCTTTGCCAACAAAGGAGGCAAGTTCAGGTTTAGTTAATTCTGCAGACTTAAAGCAATCAAAGAGTTGGTGAGAATTTTATTTCCAGTGTCTTTACCACTGGGCGATAAGGGCAGGTGTTGCCCAGCCAGAACATCTCCCGCTGGGACACCCCATGCTAGGACACCCCCACTGGGACGTACTGCTCTAGGACGCTGCCAGGATATCCCTGACAGGGACACTGTACTAGGTCACCCTGCGCTACGACACCCCCGCTGGGACACCCTATGCTAGGACCCCCTGCACTAGAACACCCGACTGGGGCATCCCATGCTAGGACACCCTCGGTGGGACCCCCTGTACTAGGACCCTCTGTGCTACGACGCCCCCGACTGGGACACTGAACTAGCTTTCGCTGCGCTAGGTCACGCCAGCTGGGACATCTCATGCTAGGACACCTTTGGTTGGGGCACTCTGCACTAAGTCCCTCTGTGCTAGGTCATGCCAGCTGGGGCACCCTGAGCTAAGACACCTCCCTGGGATAGCCCTCACCCAGCTCAGCCAAGCAGCAGCAGCGGCTTCTGAGGGCTCATCTCCCCAACCAACAGGAAGGTCAGTTTAACGCCTGCGGACCAACACCCGGCGCTTGGAGCCATAATAAATCAATCCGCAATAGAAATCTGGAAAAAGAAAATGCATTTTCCCACCATGTCACAAAGAGCAATCTAGGAAAGCTATGAAAAGAAGTGGAAAAGGGGGGCTCCTCCAGAAATAACCTCCCCAAGGGCAGTTAAGGATGCGCTTTCCCACAGGAGCCCCCCACATTCTCGGGCCCCCGTCTGCCGGACCCCCGACTTCCGTCCCCCGCCTTCTTTTGGCGGTCAAAGACCACCGCGAGCCCGGTTCGGCTGAAATAACCGGGGGAGCGGTGACGTCGCAGAAGGGGGCTCCGACGTGTCCGAACAATGCGCGGGCTGCGGGAGAGGTGGAGTGGAGGGCCGATCGCCCGCAGCCTGACCCACGGACCGCAGCTGGGGACACACCTGTCGGCCCCGTGACTTCTCCCTGCTTCCCTCCTTCCCCCTCTTTCAGCCTCCGCCCGCGCCGTCACCCTGCGGGGCTTTCTCGATGCCGGAGTTTAGGGTCAGAAGTTGGCACTGCCCCTTCCCCCCACTCCAATACCGGGAGCCGACAAAAAGTAATCCAGGGCTGGCGCCGAATCCGGCGCCGAAGACGGGATTGGTGAGGGGGCGGGGCCCCTCCCGCCAGGGGCCAACGGCCAGCGGCGGAGGCGGGGCCTTGGGGCCGTTGAGTGGAGAAATCGGAGCCAGCAGGAGGCGCTAGATCCAAAGATTGGCAGGACCCGTGGGCTCCGCCCCCGAGCCGGAGCCTGCGGGCGGGGCGAGACCCGGAGATTGACTAGACCCGTGGGCACCGCCCCCGCTCCCGAACCAGCAGGAGGCGCTAGACCCAGAGATTGCCCGGACCCGTGGGCCCCGCCCCCTCCTTAGCAAGGTAGCTGGCACCGTCCGGACACTCCCCCAGGTTCTTCCGCCTTACTCACCTGCCTTCCGGCGAAGTGCCGAAGGGAGGGCCGGGAGATCCTTTTCTAGGTCCAGGACCAACAATAGAGGACAATGAAGCCTTTTCCTTTAGAGAAACCCTACAAGGTCCAGATAATTCTTACAGATTGGACCTGCTCTCCCGCTGCACTTACTGCCCTGAGCCCATCTTCTACCCCAAGGGTAAACTGAGGCACGGCTGGAGGGGCTGCCGTCTGTGCCAGCCATGAGGGTGCCCACTGGGTAAAAGGAAATTGGAGGGCCTTCCTTGCAGGCTGCAGGAAGCAGTGCTAAGCACTCTCCTCCCCCCAGGGAAACTGAGGCACGGCTGCAGGGACACACCCTGCCCTGAGCCTTTCCCCTGCTTGGGCGGGGAGGAGAACCTACTTCGTTTCCAGAGGCCGTGAGAAAGGCGCACCTGGGGACCTGAGCTGAGCATGGAAGGGAAACCCGAATGGCTGGAGGAACTTCTAAGGGCACCCCCCCCCAAGATGATTAACGGAGGCTTGGCCGGAGGACCCCCCACCGAGCTGGGTGGGGAGGGCCGTGCTTTCATGTGTATGATACCCAGAGAGTAAACTGAGACTTGGCTAGAAATCCCGACACACGTCTCTGAGTCCCCTCCATATTAAGGCAGGTGGGGGGTCATAAATGAAGCTCTGAGCTCTCCAGTCTGGGGGAAACTGACGCCTGCTGGGAAGAAGGCTTCCCATATCTCCCACTCCACGGGGTCAGTTGGTGTTTCAGTCAGTTGTGGGGCCCAGCACTTGACCTACCAGAGCCAATAACTCCCCCCCAAAAAAGTAGAAGCAAGCTGAGAGAAAAGGGGGACTTGATGAACTTCTGAGCTCCACCCATCCAGGCTGTACACTGAGATAGGGCTCGAGAGTGGCTGGTAACTGGTCAGTGACTGCTTTGAGCCGATCTCTTCGTAGAGGGGCGTAAACTGAGGCACGATTGGAGGGCTTTACCATCTATTTTTCCTGCCTGCTAGAGGGGGTGAAATGTGCATTTATGGCTCCTCTAACTCCCACCCCCGCCACAGGGGGGCAAACAACCTGCTGGACTCCTGCATTTGAGGCTCTGAGCCTCTCCCCCAAAATGAAGCCTTTAAGGGGGGCCTTGCAGATTATTTTTGGAGCATCCTACTCTAGTCTGTGTCATGGTTCATAGTTTGGAAGAATTCTGAGATTCTCTCTCTATCTCTGTCTCTCTGTCTCTGTCTCTGTCTCTCTCTGTCTATCTCTGTCTCTGTCTCTGTCTATCTGTCTCTATCTCTGTTTCTCTGTCTCCTCTCTTTCTGTCTGTCTCGGTCTCTCTGTCTCTGTCTGTCTGTCTGTCTCTCTCTCTGTCTCTGTCTCTCTCCTGAAACAATTAGGGATAAGTGACTTGCCCAGGATCACACAGCTAGGAAGCCGAGATTCTCTTGGAGTCCCAAGAGTTTCTTTATGCCATAGCGGACGGACCAGCGTCTAAGAGAGTGGAGCAGTTACAGGAAGTTCGGGAGAGCTTTAATATACTGAAATTTGGGGCTTAGCTATCAGCCCAACAGTCTACCAGGTTGTAAATTGGAAAAGACAAGGAAGGAGCTTTTCATGCGGGTAAGGGGTATTGCCAATCAGACAGGATGGGATTTTGCAGGAGACAAAGAGGGAGCTTTTATTGCGCCACATTTCCTAGCTAAATGAGCAGATTAGAGTAGACCCTTGGCTCTGACTCATAACCCCCTTGAAGTACTATATGCTGTTCTTTATCATCATCATCATCATCATTATCACTACAGAGCCAAGTTTCGAACCCAGGCCCTAGCTTCAGAGCCATTGACACTGATATTCCAGGTACTGCTTAGCCTGAGGAAATGTGGTTGACCTCAAAGATCTCATCTGTGCATCCATTTGGTACCTGCTGGATACAACACAGAAACTGGTGCCCCAGAACAGCTGGTTGCAAGTGTTCTCAGCCCTTCCTTCCTCCTGCCCTGGATGCCCAGGTCCTCTTGCCTCTTAGCAGTATCACCAATGTCCCACAATCTCTGCTGCACCCTCTCTGTACCTTTCCTCCCTGACCACATGTAAGTCTAAGAGTCTGGCACTGGCAACCAATGGATGGAGTCCTAGATGGGCATTGTGGTGACCTTGTCAAGCCCCTTGTCCCCACATGCCTCTTGGAGCTATTCTAGGGCCCTCCTCCCTTTCTAAATTGTGCTAATACCACCCCCCAGCATAGACACCCTACAATCTAACCAGACCAGTCACTGCCCCTGTAGATGGCCCATCCCCATGCTGGATGCTCCTTTTTCCATTAAATCCCTTGCCAGTTCCTTAAAGCCCAACTCCACTGCTTCCTCCTCAATCCAATTTAATTCAACCAATCATTTGTTAAGTGCCTACTGTGTGCTAATAAGTATCTGTTTTCAGGGTGTTTCCATTCTACTGAGGATGGGAGAATAAATCTGATAAACAGACAACCATATTCACGATAGTGTGAAGAAGGAGGGAGCATTAATAACTGGGGAAAGGTTTGGTCCAGAAGGGCAGCTAGAACTGAGTCTCGAAGGAAGTTGGGGAGTCTAAGAGGTAGAGCTGAGCAGGGAGTGCATTTTAGGCATTGGGGATAGTGTATACAGAGGGGGGAGGGGGGATATGGAATGTCACAGAAGGGGAACAGCAAGGTTGGTTTGGCTGCAATGGGAAGTTTATGAAGTCGGCACAGGAAGGAAGGAAGGAGGGAAGAAGGGAGGAAGGAGGGAAGGAGGGAGGGAGGGAGAAAGGGAGAGAGGGAGGGAATAAGGAAAGAAAGGAAGGAAGGAGGGAGGAAGGAAGGAAAGAAACTAGGGAGGAAGGGAGGGAAGGAGGGATGGAGGGAAGAAGGAAGGAAGGAAGGGAGGGAGGGAGGAAGGAAGGAAGGAAGGAAGCTAGGGAGGAAGGGAAGGAGGAAGGAAGGAAGGAAGGAAGGAAAGAAGGAAGGAAGGAAGCAAGCTAGGGAGGAAGGGAAGGAGGGAGGAAGGAAGGAAGGAAGCTAGGGAGGGAAGGAGGGAGGAAGGAAGGAAGGGAGGGAGAGAGGAACATTTATTCAGCACTTGCTATGTACCAAGCTCTAGGTATACAGAGGGTTCGGGCTCTCCCAAGTGGCTGAAAGGCAGGACTGAAATAACAGGATTCGGACTGGGCAGGCCTGTGCCCGCATCTCCTGGGCAGAGGAGCCTCAGTGTTCTTCCCCAGAAGCCTCCAGGCTGGCCAGGCGCCCCCGAGGCTTCCCCCGGCCCTCCCGAGGCTTCCCCGGCTCTCCTGAGGCTCCCTCCGGCTTCCCCGAGGCTTCCCCGAGGCTCCCCCGGTTCTCCCCAGGCTCCCCCGGAGCCCCCAAGGCTCCCCCGGTTGTCCCGAGGCCCCCTCCCCGCTCCCGCTTTGATTTCTCTAAGACTCTGGTCCGGTCCGCCCCACTCGCTCCTCCCTTTCTGGGCGAGCCCCCACGGCGCCCAGGTTCCCGAGCCTCCCAGGGCGGGGGATCCCCCGCGGAGGACGCCGCTGGTGGACGGCGTCTGTCCTACAGAGTACTGCGGAGTCCAGCTCGGCGGGCAGGCTAGTGTGCTGGAGGAACTGAGAACCGTGGGAACACGAAGGCAGACGGGACCTCGGGGGTTATGTTTCCTTGTTTTACAGAGGGGGAAACTGAGGCACGTGGTGGGGAAGTGACAGTAAGTCCCGACCCAGACCTGACTCCACTGTGCCAGCTGGCTGTTTGTAGGCAGCCTCTCCATTTTACAAATGAGGAGACTGAGGGCCAAGGAGAGCCCTAGCTAGTAAGTCTCTGAGAACTAGCCACAACAATACTAACCGAGCTCATTTACACAGCACCTACTGGGTGCCCGTACTGGCTGGCTCTTTACAATGATTATCTAGTTTAATTCCCACAATTCCGGGCAGCAGATCCTATTATTCTCATTTTACAGGTGACATAAAGTGACCTGCCCAGAGTCCCGAAGCTAGGAAGTGTCTGGGGCTGGATTTGCACTCAGGTCTCCCTGATTCCATTCCCTGAGCTCTCTCCCCGATCCCGCTGGGAGCTTCTAAGCACTTCTCCATTTTACAGAAGAGGAGACTGAGGCAGTCAGGGACAGTGACTGAGGCTGGATTTGAATCCAGCTCTTTCTGAGTCCAAGTCCAGCGTGGGACTCACCGCACGGCACTGCGCACGTCTGGGTTTCCCATCTTTGCGTCCAAGGACCTTCCCCTTGGAAGTATTCATTCTAAATCCAGGGTTTCTTCGGCCCTGCTAGTAGGTCCTGAGGGGCGGCCTTGGGGCTTTGGGGACCTGAGGCAGGAGGGAGAAGGGAACGAGGAGGGGCGCCCCTCAAGGTGTGGGGGAGGGGAGGGAAAGGGACCCAACCCTGCAGGTCCAGGGAGCAAGGAGAGGCAGCAGCCAAGGAAGTTGGGGTCCCAGAGACAAAGAGCCTCAGATCCTCTCCTGGGAGGATCCGGCCCCTGGGACTCTGACCAGGAGCAGCAAAGCCCAGGGCGCAACGGGGCTCCTCCGCATCACTGCAGCCCAGGCTCCCGAGGGCTGCCTTCCCAGAACCTTGAGCACGCTCAGGGAGAAAGCCTGTTCGAGGGGCAACAAGCCTCTCCCTCCCCACCCCCATCCTGTCCTCTGGTCCTCTCACAGGTAACCTCCAGGGCTGACCGGACCCCCTCAGTCCTCTGTCTCTCTCTCTACCATCCCTCCTTCTCTCCCTCCCTCCCTCTCCCTTCCTCTTTTCTTCTCT